>CM049811.1:1017757-1109384 GCA_027422405.1 Ptychobarbus kaznakovi
CCTGTGTAGTGTAACACAAACGGATGCCTTCTTCTAAAAGAGGAATTAGAGCATCGGATCCCTAGTGTTTTTCATCCTTCTCCCCCTTTCAGAGTATGTTTAATGACAGCTGGGAATTCTCTCCGACCAGCCCTTTACAGAGAGAGCTAATTAGCAGGTTTCCTCCTGTCTGTGGTGCCACCAGATGGATTCCCAGAATGCAACCTGACAATGTCAGTGAGCGGGGGCTTCGCAGGTGGATCCAGTAGACTGGGACTGCCTGGAAATGGACTTCTGCGCTACCCACCAGAATCCTGCTAACAATTTCAGTTCTTGTGAACTGCGAGGTCAGAGATTTATTCCACTGCTAATTATTGTTTTACAGGCAATTAGGAGGGTGTAAAGTAATTGTGGATCGATGCATATTTAACGATGCGTATTAGTCAAGGCAAGTCAACTTCAGTTCTACAGCGCTTTAATACAGACTGTGTCAAAGCAGCTTCACAGAGATAAACAGAAAAATGTAAAGCAGCTCTAAAAGACAACAGACCTTAGTCAAGGCAGTGCTATACTTCATTTTCGAGAGGAATGAAAACAAGCTTGTGAGGGCTAAAGTGTGTTCAATGGACTGCAGATTGTTCACTGACGAAAATTCTTTCCCAAACAACTTTCAGTAGAATAAAACTCCATAAAAATCTTTTGAAAGTTGTGATGGAAATGATGTGGTCTAGACCATTATACAGTATCAGTGTTTATACAGTCTATCCCTCACAGCCTCATTTTCATTCATGTTTAAATGGGTCATATTAGCCTTTTAAAGTCTTGATTTGGTTTTTGGGGTGTCCTAGAATAGTTTCAACAGATGATTGACTGTTCCAAAAACACATTATTTTGTTTCACTGTTTCTGAAGCCCTTTTGTCTGAAATACTGATTGGTCAGCTGGCAGTGCGTTTTGTTTGGCGAAGTGCTGCTTAGAGCGTGTTCCAGAAATGTCACTTTCCTCACCATAACCATGGCGACAACACTTTACAAAAGCATCTCTTCTTCTCTTCTCCAGCGTAGCTCAACCAGTCCTCACCCACTTTTTTTGCATATTCCGTGGGCAGGGATTATTTAGATGAGTGACTTTTGGTGTGTCACAAGATCCGGAAGAAGTGCACTGCAGTCTAAAGGAGCGTTTGTTGTGGTTCTGTTAAAGAGAATATCTCCTTTTAGAGTGGACTTTGAGTTTTGTAACTTTTTTTCTTGCTCAAACAACAACATTACACATGGCTAACCATAACCCTAACTAAAGTTGAAAAAGTGGAAAAGCATAATTGAAACCCCTTTAAATTCTATACTGGCATCAAACCTGACTAAGATCTATGTAGTTTCATTATTTAGCTCAAGTCAGTTCAGTGTTGGTTCAGTTCAGATCAATAACAGTGTGAACTTCATCTGTCTGAAACAAGCTCAATTCAGCTGTAAATAGTACAAAATGCAGCAATGTGTTATTCAGCTTGAATCTGTTCTATGTTGATTCAGTTCAGTTCAATACCAGTGTTGATTTAGTAAGATGTGATTCGGTTGTGAAGCAGAATAGGATAGTGCCACCATCCAGCTTCGGTCAGTTCAGCTTTTGTTTTCATCCAATTGTGTAGTCTGTGTGATTACATCGACAAATTAGTGAAAGTTAAGTGTCTTTCAGACCCCAACCATTGAAAGCAGATCATCAACCTTTTCTGAACCCCTCAACCCAGGCTCAGGACCCCCTAATTTCCAAAGACTAGATGTTATGGCCAGACAACACCATCACTCACACTTTTCTTTAGATGTAAAAATCTAGTTTGTATTCAAATTGCCGTTTACTTAGTAGTGAGACCCTTACCAATGTGCAGCATCCTCTGAGGCAAGCAACGCACACTTCTGCAGAGAGCAGATTGCCGCTTTCATCCAGAGAGTTGAGAATTTACTGCTGTTTTGAAGGTTAATGTACAGAGCCAGGCATGGAAAGTCACAGCCGCACAATGGGACGTGCAGAGGACACCGAGTGGCCTGGGCGGTGGCAAACGGTGCATTGTGTCCGTGTAGCTCAGTTTCGGGCATGACACTAGCAATGTCAAGGTCATGGGTTTGATTCCCCAAAATGTGTGAATGCACTGTAAGTTACTTTGGATAAAATCATCTACTAAAATAATCTAAAATCGTTAACTGTAAAAGAAAAGTAAAGCTATTTATTGTTGCGTACAGAAATGATTAAAAGCTTCTTTTTTTTTGCAGTAAAGCAAAAAAAAGCAAAAAAATTATAGTGCTGTGTCTCATACATATTTTTAAATACTGTATAAGCACTGATGTAATACTGTACACATTTAAGACCATAATAAGTAATTGTATTATTATTATTATTTTTTTTAGAAAACATTATTTTCCTTTGATGATTTTAGCTGTTTTCTCTTTTAAAATAACTGATGTGAGATTGAGGTTTCACACAAACTATTAAGAACGATATTCTTATGGGATATATTTTCCCTACACAGCATAAAACGGAAAACACAACTTCCTTTTGCTGAAACAAGACTAATTATAGGCGGTATAATAACTCCCAAGGTGACTGAGGGGACACAAAATAAGATATATGGGTTGATTAGCTCTAAAATGAGAAACATGAAAACTGCTTCCATTATGGAATAATTCACCCAGAAAAAAAAAAAAAAAAAAAAAAAAAAAAAAATATATATATATATATAGAGAGAGAGTTTGGGGTCGGTAAGTAAAAGTATATTCTGCTCATCAAGGTTGCATTTATTTAATTAAAATACTGTTAAAAACAGTAATATTATGAAATATTATTACAATCTAAACTAACGGTTTTCTATTCTGATTTTCTGCACTTTCATTGATGTGATGGAAAAGCTGAATTTTCACCTGTCATTGCTCCAGTTTTTAGTGTCACATGACCCTAAAGAAATGTTGAAGACTGATAAATCTTTTCAGGATGTTTTGAGGAATAAAGGTTTTTAAACAGCATTAATTTGAGGAAAAAAACATTTTGTAACATTATACATGTCTTTAATTAAAAAAAATTCCAATTTAACGCATCCTTACTCAATCAAAGTATAATTTTTTTTTTTAAGTAGCATGTATAGGCGTTCTTAAAGCATTCTTTGATAGGCTTTTTGCACCTTTTTTCACTAGTGCAGTGTTGAGACTGTTGAGACAGTGTTGTGTGTTATTGCCATTGGTGTTATCTTGTCTAACCTGCAGCTCCAGAGTGATTCACAGAGTCACATAGCATTTATGGCTCAGATGATTGCTGCTATCTTTTCTTATTTTTTTAGCAAAGATGCTGCACACTTCTGGGGGCCCCGTGCCAGCTGAGCATCTACCGTTGAGATGAATATGAATTGAGATGAACAGATAGCTTTATCGACCCCCTTGGTGTGCATGTCTTGTAACCAAACAAAGTCACATTTGGATATGTGGAAGTTTGGATGTCCTGTGGTGCCACCAGATGGATTCCCAGAATGCAACTTACCAATGTCACTGAACAAGGTGCAATGCGTTTCCATTTTTAAGAAAACTATTCCTTTAAGTTCGAGCTGTGTTACCAATACAAGCTGTCTCTGTCCGAATCAGGCATACTGTACAGTAAATGAACGATTCCATTGAGATTTTTTCTGTTGTAGTAAAGGTAGACATGTTCACACTGATCAATCTATAAATAACCCATCATAATTCTGTTTTGAGAGGAGGTCATTGTTATAGAGAGCACAGAGGCTTGCAAGGTGAACCATGGACTGTCAGGAGGTATCGAGGGGGTTAGGAGAAAATACAGCTTCTAGCAGCACATCAACGAAGCCACTGAATGAATTATTAATTATACTGGGAGAGACATTTTGACAGTCAGAAAATAAAAAACAAAGGTGAAGTAGAACGAGAAACACACCAAACAGACACTTATCATAATGATACAAGCAGCAAAAGAATAATAAATAAACAAGACAGAAATTTAAGCCATTATTCAATGCTAATCTTATTTTGACCTATATAACAAGAAGACAAGATTCCAAGAACATAATTCAATGAGTGCAAACTCAATGGTGTCCCAGCCCGTCAATCTGTTCAGCTGTGCAAGAGTTTGCGTGTATACATTTATCACCATCAGTACCAAAGCTCACAGCGAGGGTAATATTCAGATAGACTCACAGCTTTATTTCTCCAGTGTCCCAGGGACAGAAGTTCCAGACTCTCACCTGAAAAGCCTCCATCTGCTCCTTTTGTCACAGAGCAACAGAACGAGAGAGGCAGCAACATTAACACAACACTGGCTTTTCTGCAGTCCCAACTAGCGCTGCTTCTGCAGGTTGCTCTCTAGTTTGAGCAGTCTGACTGTTGTAGAAGCTTATTATTGTGGTTAGCAGTGGTTTTGGTCTTATTGTCAACCAACAAGATGCAGTTGTTTAAAACCCCTAACTCTCACCGTCCACCTTGTGGGATGCCTAAGTTTTACTTCACTATATTACAATTAAATCCTAATCTAATCATGACAAACTATCTATCGTTGGAAAGGTCTAAGACTCCTAAATAGATATTGTACCACTTTTTTGTAAAATAAATATTAGGGAAATTAATAGATTATTTTATGACAAGAGCACACCTGAAAAATCTACATCATACAGGAGTTTCTGACCTTTGTCACAGACAATCTTCTTAGTTGCCTTTTTTTCTATCACACTTTAGAAATCATAAGAAATTATACATCACTTGAAAACTTAAAATCTCAAGATGAATCTTTTGAAACCCATTTTAAAATCAGACATTGCATCAAAATCATGTAAAAAAAAATCATTCATGAATGATGAAAATTTAAGTCTGGATAGTGCACTATAATGTCTATGTTCAAAACTGTAAGTGACAGTTAAGGGGTTAAGCAACAGAAATAAGGCTGTATTATACAGAAATACAAATTTCCCTAATAAACATTGTTTGGTTTTTCAAAAAACCTTGCAGTGATTTTATTTTTATTTTTTGGAATTATTCCATGGACGTTATTAAAGGGTCATAGGGTCAAACCATAGATGCAAATAAACAATCTTTATTTTTAAGACTGTATCTATAAAGTGTTGGATGCTGTTGTGGTGTGGAAGAACGTCCGGTTACGACTGTAACCTCGGTTCCCTGAAGAGGGAACGAACGTTGCGTCAGAGTTCTAATGCTTTGGGAACACCTTGCGTGATAAGTCTTGAAGCACATGTGAAATCAATCCAAGGTGTAATTGGGAGTCTGAGAGGATCAGACCAGAGGATCTGGATGCGTGTGGGAGAACAGAGTGGGCAGTGAGACGTCTCTCGAGACGCAAACAGATCATTTGTGCTGGCCGAACTCCTTCCATATCAGCTCCACCACCTCGGGGTTTGTGTAGGAGACCACCGATGTGTTGTCTGAGCGGACAAGCACATGGTGGCCCCTGAGATCTGTTAGGAAATTCTTGAGAGCAAGAAATACAGCCAACATCTCCAGACGGTTGATGTGCCATGAGAGATGATGGTCCTTCCACAGACCTTGACTCGAGCATCCCTCTAAGATCGCTCCCCAGCCTGTGAGGGAGGCATCTGTCGTTAGCATCTTGCGACGACATGAAGTTCCCAAAATGGGACCCTGGAAACAGGAACCAAGGTTTCTTCCACATTACCAAGGCACGAAGGCATCGCCGCGTGACCTTGATAATGCGAAAAGGGGTTGCCCCTCGTATCACGTTGGATGCTGCTGTCATAAGACCTAACAGTCTCTGAAACTGTCTGACAGTCAGTGACTGGCCTAGCCTTATTCTTTCCACAGCCGACAGGATGGACTCTATACGTGCCGGTGAAAGGCGCCTGCATCAACGTTGAGTCCCATATCACGCCCAAGAAAGTGGTCCTCTATAATGGAGAAAGCACACTTTTCTTGGCGTTTAGCCGTAACCCCAATTTTTTCATGTGGGCAAGAACGACATCTCGATGCCGAACTGCCAACTGATGCGACTGTGCTAGAATCAATCAATCGTCGATGTAGTTCATAATGCGAATACCCTGAAGCCGAAGAAGTACCAGGGCTGCATCTACGCATTTCGTGAAAGTGCAGGGTTATAATGCTAGGCTGAACGGAAGAACCCGATACTGGTCTGCTTTGCCCCCAAAAGCGAACCTCAGGAACTTCCTGTGACACGGAAGGATGGATATGTGAAAGTATGCGTCCTTGAGATCTATCGTGACAAACCAGTCCTCGGATCTGATCTGTGACACGATTTGTCTCAAAGTTAACATTTTGAATTTGAGCTGCATGATGGATTTGTTCAGAACTCGAAGATCTAAAATGGGACGCATCTCTCCATCATTCTTTGGAACTATGAAATAACGGCAGTAAAACCCGGTTCCCCTGTTGGAGTGAGGTACATATTCTATGGCTCTCTTTCTCAAAAAGAGCTTTTATTTCTGTTCCATTACCAGAACTGCTGGGGGCCACCTCGGGGACAAAACCCCCATGAACCTGGGCGGGCGAGACCCGAACTGTATTTGATACCCTTTTTCTATAGTCTGCAGGACCCAATGCAGAAGTTTCCACGCTGTCAAAAATTCTACTAGACTTCTGGATTTGTATGTATTTGTTGCAGTCAGAACGATGTCCTGAATGTGAACCGGCAGGAAGCATCTGAGCTGACCGGTCCGAAACCCTCCTCAGAGGGGGCAGGCATCCCGAGGCCACTATGTTTCCAGGTGGACACTCGCCGGAGACGCTGCGCCTGAAGCACACGAGGTGGCAGGGTTGCAGACCGGTCTCCTGAGGACATCGAAGGGAGACAGGCACAGTAAATGAGGTGTTAACTGCTCTGCTTCGAGGGGGAATCCTCACTGGCTGAGCCCTCGGGGCGTCAGGACCTTTTTCCCCGCAAAGCTTCCTTAGAGTTAATAACGGTCCTCAGATCCGTTTCTACCCTTTGAAGGCTGCGGTGAGTGGTGTGTAACCCGTGTCCCCAGTCTTTATGTGGGGGAGCACGATAAGCCACATTCTGCTTTGTGTTTGCACGGTGGGAGGAGCTGGCTTTAGATGTTTGGGGCCTGCTCCGCTCAGCAGCCCCGGAGATATGAATACGGCGGGGAGGAGTTTCTGGAAAGTGCAGCCGCTCGCTTAGCTGAGTCCTGAAATCTCTCGACAACCGAATCACAGCACGCCAAGAGGCCAGAGGGAGAAATGGGTGTATCTATAAGGAAGTTTTTATATTTTCCTTTAATGTTACGTCAAGTTAACATAAATGTCCTCTGCAGTGGCCACCAGGGCTGCCATAGACCGGCCGATGATCTAGCCGTCTCCTTGGCGCCCTGAAGAGACAAATCTGTGGCCCAACGCAGTTCGCAAACTGTGTTCCGGACTAATACCCTCCCCTCTCGAGATCTGTTAGTAATTCAGCCTGGTAGCTTGCAACAGCGACATAGTGTGTAAAACAGGCGTGCTGCCTGACCAGTAACACTGAATAAGCCTTCCCCACCAGTGGTTGATGTGATTTTCCCTGGATTGAGTGGTTAATATCAGATTTATGGATTGAGGATGATTCAGGGGAGAGATAGCTCACGACACGTCTCTCCACAATGGTAATCCCGCGTTGAGGTTGTGCACTAGAATGTAAATGCGTGTCGTCAAGTATGCCTCTTGAATAACGTCTTCCCTTTCTGCCTGGCCAATCAATACATAATTTCTAACCGTTCTCTTCACAAAACCTCAACCAGCTCCTCATAGAGATAGACTGAGGTGGCGAATCCTCAGTAATCTCTTGCATTGGCAGCATCTAATTCCTCAGAAATCAGATAGCTGCAGTGTATGTGCCTCGATCGGGCGAAGAAACCCGCAGCACGTGCTTCCCAACCCTGATACGAAGCACTGATACGAAGCACCGCCAGGCGGGATCGGAGCGTCCGTAGGGAAGCGTATCGCAGTGCTCACAGCCAGCGCTCTCGAGCATGCTCTTCTCCCAAACAAGCAACACAAAGAATGTGGTGTTCCCCACCTGTTAAAAACGTGGGCAGGACGCACACATCCTAAAGGCTTGTTGTTGCTTGCTCGCCATAACTACTGCAATGAATATTGACAGACAACACCAAATATGACAGACAGATTCACACAGAGCGCTTATGAAGACACAAAAAGCTAGTGAAAGCTTAGTTTTGGCAGCTTTATAGCTTCTGGTTCGGACGTCACCCGCTCTGACGTCCAATTATACCTTGGATTGATTTCACATGTGCTTCAAGACTTATCACGCAAGGCGTTCCCAAAGCGTTAGAACTCTGAACTTCCCTTGAAAGGGAACCTGACTGATCTGCACAAAGCCCAGACCTGAACCCCACCGAACACATTTGGTTTGAACTGGAATGCTAAATGTGAGTCCCTTTACCAGTTCTTGTGTCTGAATATGAGAGAATCCCATGTTCTGATTCGGTGGAAAGCCTTCACGGAAAAGTGTAAGCTCTTATACAACAAATAGGAGACAACTCCTTATGAATACCAATGGTTTTTTAAATTAAATGGTCAGAAAGAACATATGCATGTGGGAATGTGCCTTCACATACAGTGCTTGAGGTCTTACAGCATATAGTCATGAAGCAATGCTTGGTTTATACAATTATTTCTAGGTAATATATATATACAGTGCTGCTGAAAATTGTGAACCCTTTAGAAATTCTATATTTCTGCATAAATATGACCTAAAAGATCATCAGATTTTCATATAAGTCCTGAAAGTAGATATAGAGAACCGAGTCAAACAAGTGAAAGAAATATATTTTTCTTTAAATTTATTTATTGAGAAAAATAATCCAGTGTTACATATCTGTGCATTGCAAAAGTAATTGAAATCTTTTGCTTTCAGTATCTGGTGTGATCCGCTTTTGCTGCAGTAACTGAAGGTAAAGTTATTGTAAATGCTGATCAGTCCTGCACAATAACATGTATGAGTTTTAGCCCATTCCTTAGCGCAGAACCACTTAAACTCTGTGATGTTTGGTGGTTCCTCCTATGAACTGCTTGCTTAGGTCCTTCCACATCATTTTAGTTGGATTAAGGTATGGACTTTGACAGTCATTCCAAAACATTAACTTTGTTCTTCGTTAACCATTCTTTGGTAGAATGACTTATGTGCTTGGGGTTGTTGTCTTGCTGCAGACCCACATTCTCTTGAGACTGTTCTTAAACAGATGTCCTGATGTTTTCCTTAAATGTGCTGGTATAATTCAGAATTCAGTGTTTCCATCAATAAAGCAGGCTGTCCTGGCCAAGATGCAGTAAAACAGGCCCAAGCCATGATACTACCACCACCAGGTTTTCACAGATGGATGTGATTATTAAGCGGAATGCATTGTGCTCTTTTCTCCGAACATATTAGCTTATCATTTAAACCAATAAGTTCTATTTTGGTTTCATCCATCCAGTAAACCTTTCTCCAATAGTCCTCTGGCTTGTCCACATGATCTTTAGCAAGCAATTTTCGTTTTTGGAGAACAGGAGTTCTTCTTGCAACTCTGCCATGCACACCATGGTTGCTCGTTGTTCTCCTGATGGTGGGCTCATGAACATTAACATTAGCCAATGTGAGGAATGTCTTTAGTTGCTTAGAAGTTACCCTGGGACCTCGCAGACTATACACATTCTGCTTTGGAGTGATCTTTGTTGGTCTACCACTTCTCTGGAAGGTAACAGTGGTCTTGACTTTACTCCATTTGTACACAATCTGTCTGACTGTGGATTTGTGGAGTCAAAACTCTTCAGAGATGGTTTTGTAACATTTTCTAGCCAGATGAGTAACATCAACTCTTTTT
This sequence comes from Ptychobarbus kaznakovi, assembly GCA_027422405.1. Classification (NCBI taxonomy): domain Eukaryota; kingdom Metazoa; phylum Chordata; class Actinopteri; order Cypriniformes; family Cyprinidae; genus Ptychobarbus; species Ptychobarbus kaznakovi. The sequence continues at coordinate 1,027,562 of CM049811.1, forward strand.
CCGAGGTCCTTAGTAATCTCCTTTGTCCGTGGCATGATGCACTTCAGACTTTGATAGAGCCCTGACTGAAAACACCTATACACAGATGGACTCGAATTTCATCTTTAAATTAACTGCTTATCCAATAGATTCACATATTTTTGCAACACACAGATATGTAACACTAGATCATTTTTCTCAATAAATAAATAACAAAGAAAATATTTCTCTCTCACTTAATAGTAATTGAAACCCTCTTTCCTCTATATAGGCTTCTAGGTGAACGGACACCTGCTCTGCTTTGATGTTATTTATCACATTAATTCCTAGAAGCTCTCATGTCACTGTCTTTGCTCTTGCATGATACTGTGATAATGACATGCTGATATGTAAATGCAGAAATCAAAGTCTGCATGAGAAAGCAATCTTACACACGCAGCACAGAATAATGGAGCAGAAGACCTGCAATATTGCACACTTTCTGCTTCCATCTCACCTGAAGACCTATCAGTATATAATCTGAAGTCATTTCTCACTTTCCTCTCAGAGCTGCAAGAAAACTTTCTGACAATTGAGGATCCAGCCCCGTTTTGGTGTGGCTTTAGATGACAACAATAATGAACAAAGTGAGAGGACATCTTTTTCTTCATCAACTGATAAATAATGCATTCGAATCACATGAATAATTTTCCCCCTTAATGGATTTGCTTGCTCAGAAAGGATTTCGAGGCCCAGATTTAAAAAATTCAGTATGTGAAATGATGCATTACTATGTGACAAAGTGATTTTAGGAGGGAAGGGAGAATGGTGCAAATGCATCAGGGAACATCTGCAGGAGTGCCTGCGCATGGTGGCTGCTGTCTGCTCGTGATTGGCTCGATGGCGGCCTGACACGACATCACACTCTTCCCACATCTCATTCCGGTCTGTGCAACAGACTTGGCCAGCTAAACCTCTTCATATGCATCCAAATACAAGGATGGCGACACATTTTTATTGATACTTACAGTGATTTTGATGTAAGGGACACAGGACTCCTTGTTGGTTTCTATCAAGCAGGCAGAAATTGGAATAGGGAAAGGGTTATGCTTAAAATTCAGGACTGGATGCATTCCTAGATCTGTGTTAGTTCTGAAACAATATTCCAGAAGCAACTAATCTGATTTTTGGGAAATTATTTTTTAAATGGATTTAACTTTTGGAATATTAATGTAAAACAGTAGGCCTATATGATTTTGTTATTATTATTATTATTATTATTATTATTGGTAGTAATAGCAGTAGTAGTATTAGTAGTTTCGACATAAACCTAAAAATAATTATAAAAAATAGTTTTTTGCCCCACTTTATATTAGGTTGTCTTAACTGCTATGTGCTTTTATCCAAAAATAAGGAAAATGTACTTATTGTGTTAATGTTGAATTGCAAAACACTTTTGCTGCTGATGAGGTGGGGTACGGGTGAGGTTAGGGACAGGTTTGGTGGTATGGGTTGGTTTAAGTGGTGTTAAGGTGTAAGGGATGGGTCAACAGTGTAATTATAAATGTAATAACAGAAATGAATCACATGCAGATGTAATTACAAGCATGTTTTTTATATAAGTACAATGTAAAAACATGTATGTACACAATAGGTGCATTGTATCAAATTATTATTTTAAATGTAAGTACATGGTAGTTAAGGTCATTTAATATAAAGTGGGACCTTTTTTTTCTTTTTACCCCCTTGAATAATGTTCACTGGTGAATCATTCATAATAAGACTTTGCATTAAAAATTAAATAGGTCAGTGACTTCATGCTGATTAGGTTTTGGGCTGGGGTGAGGTGAGGTGCTTTAACAATATCAAAGTATCAACATGCTGATATTATTAGGTTTGATGGCTCATTAATAGGTCAGGGTCAGAATAAGACAGGAATTTATTCCAGGACCAACAGGAAATTGATTCAGGATCATGTTCCACTTGGCAAAATCTTTCTGCCACCTCTTAGTGATGTAATATCTGCTACAACATGTTTTACAGCAATAAATTGATTGAGCTTTTAATAACACCAAACATTTGCAGTCATAAATTCCCCCAGTCTGCTAGAATAACACTTGTATCATATGCATATGGATTTATTTAATCACACAAAGACGGCAGTCATTGAAAAACAACTGAAATATGGAGAATATTTCTAAACAGAGCAATAATATTAACTCACAACCATCAAAGGCTTCAAAATACGTTTGCTCTATATCTCTGGTTAAGCTTCACATTAGCGCTTGGATTTTTAGAAATCCTGAAAAGCATAACAAGCAAACGTGCACATCATGTTATAATAGTGACATGAAGCGGTTGTGACACAATGCAAGGCTTTAAGTGGAGCGAGCAATAGAGCAGCGTGGCCGGTCAAGTCGCACGGTGTAACCTGCTTCCACCCACCTCCCATACAATATGCATATGCTATCAAAGTAAAAAATCAGCCATGAAAGTTTAATAAGCACAGGGATGGAAAGAGGCTTGAAAGAGAAGGTGATTTGCTGAAGGCAGTGTGGAATTGTTTTTAAAGAGCATAGCCCGGTAAGGCAGGAAAACCTGGAAATGTAAGGGAAAAAAAACAGCCGAGGGCCAATTTATTATATGCCCTTTAATAGAGGTAAACCATTTTAATAAAAAAACATCACGCAAAGCATCCTCCGGTTTAAAGACATGCTTTGCTTTGTGTGTGCATCACTTTGATCTTGCTGAAACAGATGGCAAAACACCAAGAGCAAACAAATGATCAGCTTCAGAGACTTTCTGAAACCTCTCGAGGATAAGAAATCCACGTGATGTACTTCTGAAAAAACGACAAGTAAATTAAAAGCTAAGGGAGCTTGACGGACTGACTGTGTGAGGTCAGGATAACCTCTGTCAATAATACTAAAGTTACATGAGCATAGATCGGGTCAACTGGTTAAACTGCTATCTTAGGGTCAGTGCCGTCATATTTATATCAGCTTTGACATGCATCCAACCTAAATAAGGATTTTTTCTCACAGCAATAATTATGTAAATTTCAGGTCCCACCCACAATTGACCTTTTTTAAAATCAGATTGCCCTCTGAATTACCTTCACAAACCCAGACAGCATCACACGGCCGGTCCTTACTGGGGCTGTTGTTGCTAGGCAACTGACGACATTGCCTCTGGATGCTCTGAAATTCTTTGGTGCAAGGGAAGACTCTATTTAATGCTTTACCAAAGCAACATTAATGTGTAAAACTCAAAATCTATGAGAATTCAGTCTGGTGACAGAAAATTCAGTGCTTTTACATGACATTTACACGGACCTGTCACTGGATTTCCTAGATAATAGAACTGAATTCACTCACAGCAGCACTGTTTCACAGTAACCAATTAAGATTCTGGGGAATGAAGACTCATTACACAGAGCTAAACTACATTCTTACTTGAGCAAAGTATGATTGATACACTCATTAGCAAACAGAAGCAGTCCACATAGCAAAGACAACCCACAAAAGAGATCTTTTTTAATTTCTCATTTGTTCCTCCTGCACCACAATGAGATTTCCCTCCTGCTATTGAGAAGAAAAAAATTACCCCAGAACACTGCAAAAATAACTAATAAATAAAAAATAAATAAAAAATATAATATAAAAAGTAAATTTTGAATGAAAAGTTAATAAAATATATATAAAATAATATTATAAAAATATATATATATATATATATATACACATTAGTGATGCGTTGATGAGCTAAAATGTTACCCGAATCCGCAGCTTCAAATAAATGATCCATTCGCCAACTGCCCGCACCCTATATTTTTGTCTGATTAAGATAACTGCACCCAACCTTCACCCGATCATCACATCAAAAATCTGGAAAATCTGGAATTTTAAAAAGCAATTTCCAAGCCTGGAAAGTTTTGAAAAAAATAACAAACCCAGAACGTTTTTGGAAAAGTCATGTTTCACATTTCTGCAGTATAATTTAAGTTTTCAGGTCCAGTGTGGTAGCCATATAAGGCATTAATTCCGGCAGCTTTTGCCTTTAAAATTAGGGAAATTTGCAAAACATTTATTCTAAAGCGTAAGGTTAAATAATATCCAACAAATCCAGATCAAACGTAATTTTGGAAAAGTCATGTCAGCTTCACGGCACTCTTTTTGATTCTCTGTCACATCGGCAATATCTGAATTACGATACAAGGTTTAATTCAGGTCCTGAGTGTGGTATTGTCAGACTTTGTCTTCCTCTGCCTAATTGGTTTGTTGCATCCTCACCCAAAAATGTATTATTTGGTCCGTCCTGTTCCCCATCATTCGGTTCGCAGTTCAGAGGCATTAGTCTCCGTCTGTGTCTCACTGTCACATTTCGTCCCAGGCACTGTTTCCAGTTTGTCTAAGTCCCTATATCACACAAAATAATCAAAAGTCCTGCCTCATGGAAGTTTGGTACAAGTTTAAGCCTGTCGGTCATTGTTTTAGTTAATGTTATGCGAATGAAAACAAGTGTATGTACCCCTACGTGAAATAGGTCTTAACAGCAGCCATATAATAAACTGTGCCGTCTGTCATTAATGTTAATCAAACAACAAAAGACAGAAAATCCCTCCTCCGAGTAAATTTTTGTGAATAACTTTATTTGTCAATGTTACATTATTCAATTTCGTCTAAGCCTATTAACCACACGTTCATATTTTAGAAAATGTAGTTAAAATTTGCAGCATTTAATGTTTATCTTAGTCTATCCACCCCGTACACCCACCGCAAATGACAGAATACAATTTTTATTACCCCCCACCCGCATCACTAATACACATACATACATACATTTACATTACATACTAAACAAACGATGCATCTCAATAAATTAGAGTGCTGGAACCGCATTTATTTTCAGCTTAATTCCTTAAATTGTGAAACAACTTGTGTATTAAATAAATTCAGCACACAACTGAAGGTTTACCTTTGGTTCTTTTAATTGCGGATTTTGGGTCCTTCGTTTAACAAAAGCCGTCCGCGAGTTCTCGCCTGTGATTAGCCCGCAGAATTGTGCTTTTATGTGTTTTTTTTTACCTATTTTTTATTTTTTTACTTCTCTTTTTTCGTATCGTCTGCAATGAAGTACGACAGAAGAACACTTTTGCCGATATTGGACGCGGCTCACGTAAGCTGATTCCGCCGTTCGCGGGAAGTCAGCGGCATTGGAGATACGTTCGGGGCTCACGTGAACAAGCCCGAACAACCGTTCAGGAGGCGGGAAGTCAGCGGCCGTGGAATACGCAACGCTGAGGAAAGGGCTCACGTAAGCCCGCTGGTGTCTCTACCAAGTATTCTGGCTCCGCTAATGTCCAGCTTATCTTGGAGAATGTCGCCGCTGGTCCTAGAGCCCAGATAAGTTTCCCGGGACATAGGGACTTCGTCTTTTGTTTCCACTGGTTCCGTCCAGTTCCGACACCGCTAACCGAGCGCCCCCAGGTACCCCTGGGCTTGTTAGTGGACAGATTACAGCGAGGGGAAAAAAACAAAGGTGGTGGTGTGTGTTTCTTTATTAACAAGAAATGGAGCCCAGCCCCAGGCCTACTCCTCGCCAGCGCCCTCCGTGCCTGCTCCTCGCCAGCGCCCTCTCGGTGCCGACTCCTTGCAAGTGCTCTCCATTTCCTCCGCTGGTCTATCTGCCCAGCGGGAATTTTCATCTTCGTCGCCGCTGGTTCCGTTTATATCCAGCTCTCCAGAGCAGATACCCACGAGAGTCGGCGCCACCAAGCGCCCACGAGAGTCAGCGCTACCAATAAACCCGAGCGCCCACGAGAGTCAGCGCGGGGGACTTTAACCCGAGCGCCCACGAGAGTCAGCGCCACTTTCCGAGCGCATATCCTGTCCAAGAGTTGTTCCTGTGCAGCTACACTCCCAAAAATGCCTACAAAGCCCACTCTGCTGGTTCCGTCAAATCAGCTCACCCTGGCCATTTTCCGCTGGTCCCGTCAAACAGCTCATGAACCCTGGCCGGTGGAGAGGGAAGTCCGCTGGTTCCATCCAGCTCACTTTTGTCACCACTGGTCCCGTCTTGATGACAGCTCACCCTGGCCATGTTCCGGGGAGTTCATCTGGTCCCGAATTCCGGCTCGCCTTCAGCATTAAGCTTAAACACCAGAGCGCCTGAAACGGTAACAATAAGAGTTGTTCAGAAACCTGTGCAGCTCACCGTGATGCGGTTAACCATCGCCTCCGCATACTGCCGGTCCCTGTTGTCAGGAAACATGAGCGAGTCACCTAGGCCCACGCTGTTATGCTCTCCCGTCCAATAAGAGCCCAGCGCCTTTACAGAGAGAGAATCCGCTGGTCCCATCCAGATCCCCTCAATGGCCTCCGCATGTGGTCTGTCCAGCTGAAGACCATGTTCCTTGGAAATAACCTCCGCTGGTGAGAGCAGATCCGTTGCTCCAGCACTAAACCCTTCTACGGGCGCTTTCTGACGGCGGCGCGACTCCAACGAGAGTCAGCGCGCAGGAAGCAGCAGACAGAGCGCCCCGAGATTAAGCTCGCCTGCTGCACTTTCCGAGCGCCCCAGAGACTCAGCACTAAAGACCCGAGTGCCCACGTCAGGAGTCAGCGCTTCCAGATGGGATTACGCCCCCAAGATTGGTCCTGTCCAGCTGATCACCTTTGCCTCCGCTGTTTGTACTTCCATATTTAATGAGCTCACCTATGCCTCCGCTGGTCCCGTCCTTTAAAAAATCTGCTCATAACCTATGCTAAGAAACTAACCCTTGCCTGAATGACTATCCCGTCCAGCTCACCTGTGCCTACATCGACGCTGAAGGTTTTTCCCGTCCAGCTTTTAAAGAAACACCTGTGCTCCCTCCGCTACTGGACCCGTCCAGCGCACCTGTGCCTCCGCAAATGGTCCTGATGTCCAGCTCAGGTCCTGTACCTCCGCTGGTCCCTCACTCACATCCAGCAAGAATCACCTGTGTCAGGCTCCGCTGGTTCATAGACTATAGTCCAGCTCTCCACTATAGCCCCTGCTGGCTCTGTCCAGCTCTCCAGAGCCCCTGCTGGCTAAACCGTCCAGCTCTGACCGGATTCAGAGCCCCTGCTGTTCCATCCAGCTCTCCAGTGCCACTGTGGGCTCCGTCCGGCTCCAGCTCACCTTTGCCTCCGCTGGTCCCGTCCAGCTCACCTGAACATGGCCTCCCAGGGCTGGCCCTGTCCAGCTCGCCTTCCACGCCTACACCAGAGCGTCCTCCCCCCAGGGATGAGCTTCTATTGTCAAGGAAATTTTGCGGGATATGGGGTTCTGGGCTACCCTCCGATGAAGGCCGCATACTGAATCCCCGGATCCACCATGGCCGCCTGAATCCCCGGATCCGCCATGGCCGCCTGAATCCCCGGATCCGCAAACTAAGGAGCTGATTGGCCGCCGGAGACAGCAGCGGCCCTGACCTGCTTATGATCGTGGCTGCCTGAGTCCCAGGATCCGCCATGGCCGCCTGAGTCCCAGGATCCGCCGTGGCCGTAAACCTGAGTCCCACTTGGATACACACATTCACCGTGAAAGCCGCAAAGACTGAGTCCCCGGATCCACCTTGGCAATTCGCCGGTCTCAAGCACCTGAAAACGTTCTATTCTGGGGCCATAGAAAAGTATTGACAGTGCCCGATCTCAGTGTGGCTCCGCCATGGTAATTCCCGGAACGACTGCAAAGCTCTACAGAGAGCGTGCGCTTAGCTGGAGGCCACCTCAGGGTCCGGACTCAAGGTCCCTCTCTGAGGACATCTACCTCAAACCTCAAAAGCAGAGCTGCAAAAATCATCAAAGACTCCCACCCCGGTACCCTCCGCTTTCGATGTTATGCCACGGCGCGCTTCAGGACGCGCCTATGGCAAAACCGGACTGAGGGGCCTTTGTTCCCTCACCCTTATTTGGTCTAAACGTCAAACTGTTCCCCATAAACATTAGTTAATTAGTCTCCGTCTGTGTCTTGATTTAATCCCAGGTGTTTCCAGTTTGTCTTCCCTATATATAATCAGTCCTGAACACCCTCATGCACATCCTGTCGGTCATTGTAAATGTTATTGAAGTCCAGTATGTTTTTTTGCCCCTACCTTTATCTGTTTTTTTGCACATCTTATTGTCTACCTCCGAGTAAAGTCCATTTGCACTTTTTATTTCAATGCACATTTTACCTTATTTCGTCTCCTTGTTCCATATATGGATCCTCCCTTGTGTACATCGTGACAGGTATTGGGCATATAGGCATTTTTACTCATTCTGGCAGCTTTTGACTTTAAAATGAGGGAAATTCCTGCATTCGAACATTTATTCAATATAGCGTATAGGTTATTATGGACAATAAAGAAATCCACACTTGAACCTTGCTATCATCAGCTAATCAAATCAGTCATTGAAAACAGCGTGCAAAGTGGTTCAGCTGTCAAACCACGGCTTCTCTCTTTGACCTTCTCTAGGCTCACATCATTGGCGCATCTAGATCTGCACATTACGATACAAGAATTTACACCCTCACAAGGAGTTTCGGTACAGTTGACAGAATTTTCAATTGCCTAAGAAGCTGGTTATTGTTCCAAGCATCGTCACAAAATTGAGTGGAAGGAAAAAATATTTGCACAACCACGAGAGTCTATTTAAGCCCTTTGATTGTACTCGCAAAACGTTTCAGAGACGCTTTGGGTGAACTCAGAGGTGTGAGGCTGAGGTCACAGTCATGAGACATCCAAAGCGCGCTCTTGTTGCGCTTAAGAATTTGGCCAAATACAGTTGTCACAAAATGACGTCTTACCTGGGCTAAGGAGAAGAAAATGGTCGTCCTGGCAAGTATCCCTTTTCATAAGCACTGTCGGTTTTGTTTTAAGTTAATGTAAACAGTCCTGAAGATGCTGGAGGAAGGGTGGAGGTCCTGGGCTGGTCCAGTGTTAAGTTACACTGTAAAGATTTGGTCTGCGGTCATTGTGCTGCTGGTCCATTGGTGTTTTTTGAAAACCAACGTACTGCCAAACCCGTTTCTCTGAAACATCTTTGGAGACGGTTTATGCTTCCTTCTGTGACCAGCTTTTTAGAAATGAACATTCAATTCACGGCAACAGCTCTGGATTTGGACATTCCTGCAGTCAGCATGTCAAGTACATGCTCCCTCAAAACTTGCGTTAACATGACCTGTGGCATTGTGCTTTGTGATGGCCAGCAAAAAACTGCACCCCATTTAGAGTGGCCTTTTATTGTTAGAGGAAAATGAGAAACAAGGCCAAAAAAAGCAGATGAGCTAAGGCACACCTGTGCAATAATAATGCGGTCTAATCAGTATGCCACAAACTTGATCATATGCCACACCTGAAATGAGGTGATGGATTATCTCGGCAAAGGAGAAGTGCTCACTAACACAGATTTAGTACATTACAGTAAATTTGTGAACAATATTTGAGACAAATAGGCCAACTTTGTGTACATAGAAAATTTTTTTATTGGTCTTAGATCTAATTTGTTGAGAGTGATTGGTGGGGTTCGTTAAATGTGAGCAAAATCTTGACAAATGGGGGGAAAAAACAAAAGTGTTGCATTTATAATTCAGTTGTTCAGTGCATATATTATATAATATATACACAAGTTTCATATATATATATATATATATATCATGAGCTTTCCACGACATGCTCTAATCATAAAAATTAAAACAAAACAACTGAGCTGAGCTGAACAAAAGAGCTACAACATACAAATGTTATGACAAGTCCTGGTATATATATATATATATTAGTACAAAATAAAACGCAGTACACATAGATTTTTTTTTTAAGAAAACAAGTAGAAAGAATAGAAAAATGTATCTAGTGTCAGTTTTTCACGAAAAGCTCGCAGTTAGAGAAATTTCTCTCAAATATGTTCACCAATTGATAGAGGGTCAAGTGTGTGTGAGAACTTTTTTTGCCGTTTAGTTTTTTATATCCAATAAGGTGTGGGACATGATTAGCACAGGTGTGCCTAGGCTGGATAAAATAGAGGCCATTAGAATATAGAGTATTAGTGCACACTAGCACACAGTTAGAGGGTCAAATATAGATAGAAGTCAAGAGTGTTGAAAGAGATGTTTCAGTTAGCCGTTTCTTGAAGATGGCTAAGGACTCAGCTGCTCTGATTGAGTTGGTCAGGTTATTCCTCCTCTTCCCGAAATCATCGAGGAGCCCCTAGTCTACAGGGTGCAGGATATCTTGGACTCTCGGCGACGGGGTGGTCGCCTGTAATATCTGATTGACTGGGAGGGATACGGGCCATAGGAAAGATCCTGGGTGGACTGGGACGATGTGCTGGATCTCTCTCTCCTGGCCGAGTTTCACCTCAACGTCCCGTACCCAGAGGCCGTGGCCGACCCCGTCACCGTAATAGGGCATCAGGAGCTGCCCCTGGAGGAGGGGGTACTGTCAGAGAGTCACCCCTGCACTCCTCCCGTTCACTCACTCTCTGTCTCAAACATTCTATGTTGTCTTGCCCGACCCACTTACCTTTTGGAAGTCTACTTACCAGAAGAGTTGCAGTAGTCCAGCTAGAAAATGTTCCTGGACAAGAGGTCCCTGTGCTCCACCGTCTTCATGCTCCGCTGTTAGAAAGGGCCTGATCTTTGGATCCCCTGGAATAGGAAGTGCAAAGACATTAACACTCAGATAAGCCCTAGAGCAGTCTTTCCCATTCCCCACCTGCTTACCTGAAGGTCATTCTGCTCATCTCAAAGATTACACCAAGATTCTCTGACCGAAGCTGATGGGGTAATTGTTGATGAACCTACTCAATCGTAAACCTGTTGTTTGTATTGCACTTACCTCTGTGTACTATCTGATGACAACTATAGGACACAGTCCAATTTTTATTTGTCAACTACCCATATATATTTTTTCTTCAAATGTTACCAGCCATTCTAGGTATGCCCTCCTTTTTTAATCTTCGAAATTAATTAAGCTGTGTTAATCAGCGTAATTAGGAGAAGCCATGTGCCTGTATTTATTTATGGGACCAGTTATTTATTTATCTAGAAGAAGGGGTCCAAAACATTATTTTACCTGGGGAACCCCAGACAAAAAATATTATTTATTATAGACCATTCCCCTCCCCAGGCACTTAATTATTCACTGAAAGACCGACCAGTGAAAATAAAACACGAGTGGAATCTTACAGTGATTTAGTGATGAGAGGGTGGAAAGGGGCAGAATTTTCACTCAAGATAAAGCAAGACAGTCAGTAGTTAGTTAGTCAACTAGTTAGTCAAGTGTTCAATATAATTTACAGCTATAGATTACTTTCTATAAATAAAAAAGACATTTAAATGACCATGAATTGTTTATTGTGATGTCTTTTTAAAATATGCATCATATTTTCTGTTAAGTGCTTGAAGAAGAGCAAGAAAACAAAGTCTGCTGTCAGTAAAGCCCGCCAGTACAATAGCAACACTGGTGTCAACAGTTAATGTTGTTTTTTTTGAGCAGTGGGGTATCTCTAGCCTACTGAATGTCAGTGGGGAAATCTGTGAGGAGAGATGTGTTGAATAATGTTTAATTTGTGTCTATCACTGTTTCTCCAAAGAATGTTTATTTTTTTCAGTATAAATTCAAGTTGAAACACGAGGATAACTCTTGAACTAAGATGAAAGAGCAATACATTTTTCCTCTAGGGCAAAATACAACAATTCTGTATCATGTGGCAGGTCATAAAAGCCTCTTGAAGCACTTGTGCTTTATATAATGTACGTTTTTTAGTCTGTATTTTGGCTATTATATATATACACAGCCTTTAATGTTGACAGGCCGCTTTGTGTGTCTGGCTTTTAGTTGTCATTTTTATTAATTTTTTTGCCGCTGTGATCCCTAAGAACATGTCAGACTGCTGGTGACCTGTTCCAAGTTATATATCAAGGTCTTTAGCTTGCAGGTATTTTCCAAGAACTGTTGAGAGTATCTGACACAGCAGCGTCTGAGACACCTTTCCTCACAACGTGAATACTGCTGCTACAGAGATACGGGTATGAACACATTTCTCTAGAAACAGAATAAACAGGATTAAAAAAATATATATTTAAATGTACATTTTTCTACTAAATACAGTGTAATGTTTCACAGTTTTTAATTTCCATTCTAATAAATGGGGTTTGATGTTTGTGCTGAAATAAAGACTGAACTGAACTGAATTAAAGTAAGTCAATGGCTCCATCTGGTGACAAAGAAGAGTTAACGTAAGCTGTAGTTACCCCTAAAATACAGTACCTAACTATGTAAACTTCCTCTGTTGACTCCTATTAAGATCTCCTATTATTCCTTTTTTAGTTTAAAAATCCTCTTAAGCATTCATAATCACAACTTGAAATTAAATGACTTAATATAGTCTTCAGGCTGACCCATTGCATGTATGGCTGATAAGCCTTTCTTTCATGAAATAATTACTTTGTGCTATAAATGAATGAATTAACTATCGAATTATGATTAAATCATGATTAATGCATAGCTAATTTAGTCACATTCTTATAATCGAAGGTTAAATTTGACATATGAACTTTTAATCTGCACCCAATGATTAATAACTGTTTAAGGATCAGTGGGAAGACTGTATTTATATACAGCAGTAACATCCAATTGTACAGTAAGTTTTGGACCACAGATTAGTATTTTTTTTTATTCTTAAAAGTTTACATGATGCTGCATCTGTGACACTGGGGGTCAGTATAATGTCAAGACATCTGACATATGATTTTACCAGCATTATATGCTACACATCAAAAGGAGTGGCACATGTAAAATGTGCTTAAAATACAGTGCACCTTTAAGCAAACAGTCAGTAATACAAATCAGAGAAGTATTTATGTGTGGTTATGTTTGTTGCTATCTACTGTTTGATTTCTATCGGCACACTAGCTCTCTGCCCTGCTGATTTACACAGATAATCCGTTTTTTAGAAATGACAACAAAAATGAAGCAGTTTTTACATAAAATTATGAGGTATCCAAGTCGCCTCACACAGCTAGTTTCTGGACCACTTCTGAATGCTTCACTAGGTTCTGTCATTCATAACATGGCTTTTATATCACTGCATTGAACATAACTCTACCTCTCATGATGAGGATCTGACGATAGCTGCTCGCATATCAGCATGTCTACGGTTTCTAGCTGGATGAAGGACCATCACCTAACTATAGCTAAGACACTGTTTTGTTTCAGCAACCAGTTCATCACAATTTCACCTTCCATTTAGGTCATCAATAGTCCTTCAAAAAGTGGAGTTGTGAATGATAAGGATTTCACAGACATTACTAAGGTTGTATTTGCATTATAACATAATATTAAGAAGATCAGGCTTTCTGGAACATGACACTGTTCAGGCTCTTGTTCTGTCCAGACTGACTATTGCAATGCACCTTGGCAGTCTTAGCAGTTCCTTCAAACCTACAATTAATCCAAAATGCTGCTGCAAGATTAATCTTTATGAGCGAAAAGAAGCACGTCACACCTTTGTTATAAATTGCACTGGCTTAGCTGCTCGCATTAAATTCAAGGCATAATGTTTGCCTACAGAAACTCTGTGCACCCCTTTACCTAAATTCATTACTTCAGACTTATCCCTCTAGAAGCTTGCGTTCTCAAGTGAACGACGCATTACTGTACTCATCCGGCACATTCCCTTTCACGGACTTTTTCATTAACTGTTCCCATCAATGATTACTCAATCGAGCAGTGAATTTACCATCTTCAGAAACGGCTAAAACACTTCTCTCCCATCTTATTTGACCCTCTAACTAGCACTCTCTATTCTAAATTTATTTTATCAATCGGTTTCTTTTATTTACATAAAAAACACAAACATTTGACCCTCTATCAATTGCACATATTTATTCTCTAACTGCTAGCCTTTTTGTATAACTAACACTAATTTAATGTTTCTATATTAATACTAGTTTTCAAGAAAATTTTCCTACGTGTACTGCGTTAGGCAAGACATGTTTTGCATGTGTTTCTTTGTTGTTTTGATTGCTTCTAAATGTCCTCATTTAAGTCTTGATAGTCTGCTATGACTAAATATAAATATAAATAAATAAATAAATATTAGGTACATATATTGTAGATTAAATGAATGCAGAAACATGCTTTTTTACAACCATTAATTATTCATATATTATATATATATATATAATATATATATATATATATATATATATATATTATATGTATATAGCAGAATGCACAATATATACTTCTTATATATATATATATATATATATATATGTTATATATTGGGTTCATTTTAGGTCAGACAAAAATTTAAGGCAAATAATTATATATATATTTTAAGCATAGATTCTTTATATTCTCTAAATTCTTTATATCGTAATTATCTTTTTTTGTGAGTAACTGAGACAGTGCTCCTTTGAAAGCTGCAAAATGAACAACTAAATATTGTTTAATACTCTACATGGTCCATTTACACATCTGACGCCATCTTGCATTGCGCTTAAAAAAAGAAGAGGGACAAACTAAGATTCTTTTTTTTTTATTTAGTTTAGTATTTATGTTACTGTAATATTGTTGAACTGTCATGCTCTTCCCAATCCATCCTCAAACTGTAGCACTAGCACCTCTTCAGGCTTGTACAACAGCACCATGCACGCACGCACGCACGCACTCACACACACACTACAACACACACACACACACACACACACACACACACACACACACACACACACACACACACACACACAACACACACACACACACACACACACACACACACACACACACACACACACACACACACACACACACAACCCGTTTCCCACTCATTATTATGAATTCTTACATAAGCACATTATTATGTGTTTTTTTATTATGTTTTCTTTGTCAAGTCTTGTTTATGTGACATCTCTCTGTGTGGATAGCAGTTTTTGACCCTCTTTTCTGACAACCTGGATTTAAAAGCTTTGTTTATTGTAATCAGTTGCTCTTTAATAATGCTGTAGTCTTGATCTGGTTTTAGTTGTAAACTGGATTGTTACTTTTAATACTGTTTGCATTTGGCTTCTACGGTTACATTTGTCATACTATCATACATTTTATCTTTAGGGGTGCAGCAGCTTGTCACTGGCACAGGACCCTTAAAGGGACACGTTGTACCTTCTCTATCCTTAAAGTGTTCATAATAGTACAACAAAAACAGTACATTTTACTACTCTAAGGTACTAATACTTTAGGTCCTTTAGGGACAAAGAAGGGACATTTTTTTTATTCTCAGAATGAGTCTCTGTTTTCTCAAGTACCTGCTGTGCACAAAGAGTACCCAGCTGACCGCTTCTCTTACATAACACATAACAAACAAAAACGTGCTATAGCACAGTATATATTCTCCAAATATTTGTACACTACATGCATAAAATATTGCAATTGCAATGGGATGAAAACACAATAATTCAGCTTTGTGTAAATTGGTTGCACAAATTAATCAGCCTTAAGTTGGCCTCTGTAACACTGTCACACATTCAGCCTCCGTGGCTCCCTCCAATACCACCAGAGGGAACTATCACCAGAGTATTAACCGGTCCATTCAGACTTCATTTCCCACACACCCCGTGCCTGAGACTGATTACCTGCACAGGTGTTTCTCATTGCTCGGTCTATTTAAACTTTGATGCTCTTGCTCACTTTGCGAAGTCTTGTTTTGCTATGCAGTCATTTCTGAGTGTTTTTCCCGTGTTTGCTTACCTGTTGATAACCTGGACTGTTTACCCGTTTATGATTGTCTGTCTGCCGCATGCCTCGACTCTCAGCATGAACTCTGTTTATGAATCTGCCCTGCCTTCGTTATATCTGACGCCCATTACTGATTTATGCCTGTCTGACTTGTCTAGTGATTCAATAAAGCTGCACATGGATCCTGATGCCACTGCCTCCTCATTACAAACACATTGATTATACAGTCAGTCATCCTAATCAATTTTTTTAATTCTATAATGCACATTATCAGAGATTACTTTTCATACTGCAAGTAGTAAGCAGTTCTCATATACAGTCAGTCAAGGCACAGCATGCAAGTTAAACAGGCCATAAGCAAGAGTTGCGCTCTGAACCTTGACTATTGATGGAAATGAAGCTACTGTGAGTTCACAGAAACATAAACACGTATGTTATGGTGCTATCTACAATTCTTCACTGTATTTTGAAGTGTCCATCCATGGTAACAACACCGTTACATGATAAACTGTGGAGTATAATGAAATACGGACACATATCTAGTCTGGCACATACAAACATTGGAGTTTGGATTCAAACACAGCAAACAGGATTTTGAATTCATCAATTTATTAGATTAAGCTTTTTCACAAATGTTTCTGACTTCTGGATTGGTACCTGCAGGTTAATCTTATTTCCAGTGTGTTATCAGGCAAAGTCCAAACCTAGCTTGTGTGTCCTTGAAGGGCACTTGTAGGGCAAATGAAAGAGAGCAGCTGAAGGAATATAAAACTTGGTGCTGGATGATCACAGCTTCAGAACTGGAGTGGGTGTGATGATGGCACTAGGAAGAGTGAGCTGGTGATATGCTCCTCCATCACACTCAAGATGTATAAATAATCCACAAACCGACAGGGTGTAATCAATAAATTCCACCCATAACTGATGACCCTTATTCATCAGCAGCATCTGGCTGAGAAAGTCATCAGTCCTGCTGCAGAAGATGCATTTTCATTAATCCAGCATGAATTGTGTTTGACTTTAGTAAATAAATACAATAAAAAACCTCCACATACTTCTCCAAGAGGTGGCCATTTTATCATAGACAGTTCATTCTGTAATGGATGAGCTCAAATGCGGGGTTTATTTGGCAGGTACGTGCAACGGTGAGATAAACAGGTGGCGATGCAGCTCAAAGAAACACTGCATGATGAACATAAATAATACCAGTCCTTACCTTCTCACATGAATGCAGTCAACACAGAGGGAACAATGAAGATAAACACTGACAAACACACACGGGAGGAACCGACGACAACAGAGCAAAGGTAAGTTAGTCCAGGCGCTGTAATCAAAGAGAACATCAGCAGACGAGCAGTGTGTGTTTGTGAACAGATCCTGAAGAGGAGATGATTGACAGTTGGTGCTAAGGATGGAGTCTGGGGGAGAGGGAGAGGAGTGAGGATGGAGAGGAAAACCATGACAGTGTATCTGTACTGGGAATAAATGTTGTTTTAAACAATTTCTCAATATATGGTGATGTAAGCAAGGAAATTATTAAATGAGTAAGTTCTGTAAATGCCGGTTAATACAAACCACTGTAAAGTGGCTGTTTTATTTATTTATTTGTTTGTTTGAGTGTGTATACTGTAACAACAAACTGGAAAAGAGAAAAATAATTTTCTGTTGTTACAGTTGTTACAGCTAAGATGTGTTATTTGAGAAAAGAACATGCAACAGGCGCAGCCCCGTAGTGGAACTGATCTGACCCTTTGGTGGTGAAATATCTGATTCTTGTGAAAAAGGTAAGTGAAATTCTTGAGAGCATGCTCCAGACAGTGCAGAAACAATTTACATATAGACAGTACATACAGACTTATACAGAAGACAATGTGCAGAATACACATACATATACTCAGTACACACAGTGTACTATTAGACATACTTACAGTTGTCATACATACTTACAGTTATCAATACACATTCTACACAGTATGTACACATTCTACATTATATACACACAATAATATGTGAAAAAAGGTGCAACAGATTATACATAGGCTGGATACGCAATGTCATGGATGTGCATTGTATGGTATCCAGTGGTAGCAGATAGATTGTTGTGTTAGTGCAGTGTGTGCGTGTGGTCCAGTGGAACTGTGTTAAAGTGCAGTGCATGGCATGTTGTGTGAGTGGGAGTGTGATGTAGGGTGTATTAGTTTTTGCTGTTCATTAGCTGATAGCCTGAGGGAAAAAGCTATCCCTCAGTCGGCTAGTGCGGGATCGGATGCTGCGGAGACGTCTTCCTGAGGGCAGCAGAGAGAGCAGTCTGTGGGACGGGTGGCTGGAGTCTTTGATAATCCTCCGGGCTTTCCTTGTACACCGCCTGGTGTAGCTGTCCTGGAGGGAGGGAAGCTCAATGTGGCGGGCAGTTCACACGACCCTTTGCAGAGCTTTGCGGTTGCCAGCGGAGCTGTTTCCAAACCAGGCGGTGATGCAACCGGTCAGGATGCTCTCCACAGTGCAGGTGTAGAAAGATCTGAGGATGCTGGGGCTCGTTCCAAACATATGTTATTCTGTGAGCTTAAGAGGTTTTCGTTTCTTTCCACAAGTTATCTTAAGGGGTTTTGCATCGTTTTAAATTTATTTTTAGTATAGCATTATAATACCATGCATATTTTTATTTAGAGAAGAAACAATCCAATATACAGTATAGTTCACATTTGAGGCGTAATACTATAGAAGTTAGAATGTTTTCAGCTTGTTTATTTTCATCTAAAAATATGTCATGCAGTTGCTTCAAACAGTGGTGTAAACATTGTGATGATTGTATATTATAATCACAATTACAATTTTCAAGGGAATAATAGACAATTATGACTTTTGTCATAATCGTGCAGCCCTAATAGGGCCTCAACTCTACAGCGAGCACATCTCAGATACTCAGAAAAAAAACGGTCATTTCTACTCATATTTAATCAATTCAAAATTGTACATGTAAAAAATTAAATCTAGGTTTTTATATTACATAATACAATTTTACAACACATGTATGTACATGTATGATACAGTAGATGGCAGTGGAAATCGGGAGGAGACAACGGGGGTCCAGTGCTGAAATGTCAAAGAACATGTTGAACATGTTGGTATGTGCAAGGATTGGGTAAATATTTCTAGTAGAATGAAGTAACAGCTGTGAAACATGTTTAATACAATCATTTAATCTACAATATATTTACCTAATTTGATGTAAAATGTCATTTCTAAAAATTCTGTGTAAAATCAGCAGGGAGCAGAGCTGTGTAGGCCGATATTAAATCAAACAGTAGATAGCAACAAACATAACCACATAAAACTACTTATTTGTTCTTTATTAACGTCTGTTTAAAGTGCACTCAGTGATTTAACACTACTCACATTTTCCTCTCTTTTTATTTCTTTGTTATAAAACTATTATTTTTATAGCTTCCAGAAGAGATCAGATGTGCTAAAACATTAGCCACATTTAAATCCAGACTCAAAACTCATCTGTTTCAGCTGTGCATTTACTGAATGAGCACTGTGCTACATCCAAACTGACTGCACTGTTTCATGTATAATCATTTTCTATTCTTAACTGTTTTAAATTCATTTGAAATATATATATATATATATATATATATATATATATATATGTATTGCTGTGATTATTATTTTTAAGGACTATTTCACTTCCTTGCATGTAAAGCACTTTTAATCTACCACTGTGTATGAAATTATGCTATATAAATAAACTTGCCTTGCCTAAATTTAAAAATAAACTAGATTTATTTAGTGGTGCTGAGACATCTCTGGGTTGTAGCTTATAAGGAACCTCTTGTAAGTGTTACATTTGAATTGTAGACGCACTTCAGCCTGAGGCAGGTGGTACTGTATATTGTTCTGCTCTCGTCTGTAATGTTTGTTTATCAGTGTCCTGTGGAGGCGTGAAGAGAAGCACACAACAAAGATAATACATTGCAGGAACTTTACTTAGTAAAGCATAACTTTACAACAGCGGGGCTTATGCTCTTGACTACAACCATCCACACCGGAGCCTGCGAGCATACTGACACTAAACATAAGCTACCAGTGAACTAGTCCCCGTGTAATGACGTAACAGCATCTAATTGGACAATTCAGAACTCATTATTAGTATATATGAAATCACTGTGACTCGACTTATATTTAATTAACTAACACTATAACAATATAAATGTTATCTTTGAAATAACTTGCAATATCATTTTGTTGAAATGACGATTCTAATGTTATGAGTTGTGAAGTAATTCTGGAAAGGTGAGCCATGTTGATTCTCAGAACAAACATAACACAATCTTGTGATATGAAACGGAACAGAACTAAATGCATTTACTTCTCCTGTCTTTATAAAGGTTCTAATTGTCATTCTGTAACTCATCTTACAGACACTAGAGGTCAGACAACAACCACATTTAAAGCCACGAGTCACCAACAGTGTGTTATTAGTGTCCAGAATCATCTTATTAGTGATGTCAGAAATAACATTAACAAATCAACAAATCAAGTAATTAAATGATTCATACATAGAGATACATTCAAACTTTTCCTACAATATGAACTCAAGATTTTTAGTTTTGAGGAAATTATGAGCATTTTATTACATTGATTTACATATTACTTTATATGCAGTTGTTGCATTATGCTTTACATGCGTTACATGTGCATTTGAATATTTTGAAAGCAATGATCTTTCATTTGATACATTTGTGTAATGAGAAATTTCTAGATTTAATTTGTTATCAGCATGAAGGGAAAATATAATTTCCTTAACTTCCATTAAGGAAAATGACAAAGTGTTCAGATAGCTGTGATAATTGTTTTGAAGGCATAATGAAATAAATTGAGAAAAAACATTATCTTCCTTTTATCACAGTGTCACATGTAAATACAGGAGTGAGTTTTAACTGCTTTTCTCTACTTTGATTTGAAGAAATGCTGCTATTTTTGTAATTGACAAGTATTTTGCTAATTGAAAAGTTTTTCTTTCTTTCTTTCTTTCTTTCTTTCTTTCTTTCTTTCTTTCTTTCTTTCTTTCTTTCTTTCTTTCTTTCTTTCTTTCTTTCTTTCTTTCTTTCTTTCTTTCTTTCTTTCTTTCTTTATTAATATAATTTTAACTGAAAATAAATGCTTCAAGTTGGATGTGCGGTTCAAGGATGTCATGTATATCTATATTATAACAATGTACGGTATATACAGTACAGAAACCTTAAATAATCATAAAGTGTATAATTAAACATTAATACATTGTTATTCAGCTCCATGTCTTGATCTGAGCATATTTCTGAAAGTTTGATATACCCTTTTACAGAAATACATCCTTAAATTACAAAAGCATACTATTTAAAAAAAAAAGAAAAAAGATACAGAGTTCAAAAGGTCCTGAATAACAGGAATGACCCAGCTGACATTCTCAATATCTCCTGGCACCACAGTCCTGCTGTTAGCATACTATTAGCTCTTTCAGTTCAGCACAGTCTCAAATGTTGGACTCAAGTGTACATGTTAGTGTCACTGAGTCGTGTTGTGTAACAGTGGCTATGACCTGGTCAAAGCACTGAAGCACAAGAAGTAGAAAGTATAGACAAGCAGAGAATCAGAACCCGAAGTGTCATGGAGGACGTTCATCCCTGTCTCTGTTTCTGCACCAGTGACACAGAGACCTCTGTCTGACGTTCAGCTGCATGGACTCAGCACCCTGGACATTGTCCAAACAACTGCATGAGAGACCGAGACAGCACACACCTGCAGCCACTTCACATTCATCCATATCAGAGACGAGAGAGACGCCTGGAGCTCAGTTTGTTTAGTTTCACTGAGTGTCACAGTTTAACACTGCTCTCTCCTCGCAGTGAACTAGAATCCGTCAAAGCATGTAGGACAATTCATTCATTATTACTTTATTTAAAAATTAGTCACCTGCAACTGTTAC
The DNA here is from genome assembly GCA_027422405.1 of Ptychobarbus kaznakovi. NCBI lineage: Eukaryota > Metazoa > Chordata > Actinopteri > Cypriniformes > Cyprinidae > Ptychobarbus > Ptychobarbus kaznakovi. Next base: position 1,049,236 of record CM049811.1, read on the forward strand.
CTTCATTTTGACTTGATTTAACCCACAAAGAGTTGTGTTAGTATAAATCAATGTACAGTATTTGCATAGATTCAGCAATATTAACTAATATTTTGACTTCAAGAAAACCAGTTGATGTTGCTTTTATTTTCAGCTGAAATAAATACCTTTATATATATATAGCAGCCAAATCCTGCTTTCTACATTCCAGACTACATGAACATTGACAGCACCTTAGCTAGCTAAGCAAGCACTTATTAAGTAAATAAATAAATACATACATCCATACTTACATGCCTACATACATACATAAATACATGTAACTACAACTACGTTTTGTGGTGCACGGTCTATTTTACTAATTTGTTAATAACAATAAATTGTGCATAATTACATGCAGCTCACCCTAAACCAAACCCTCATCCTAACCCTAACCATATAGTAAGAGCATATAGTTATTGATAACAGTACTTAATAAGGACACTAAAATAAAATGTAACCTAAATGTCTTTTGGAGTATTTTCCATCCCTGCCACTAATAGTAAAAACAACACGTACAAGCTTTACTTTGCAGTATATTTAATGAACACATGAAAACCTTCTAGCCCCAAGGATCTTGAAAACTAATTGCTTCTTGAAAAGAGGGTAATTGGAGTCATGTGTTTCTCTGTAGTAACTTGACTACGGCATTCATTACAGCAAGAGAAGACTAAAGGATTTCTGTCTCCATCAGTCCACATTCAGACAGGAAGTGAACTATTAGTTTTATGACAGTACTACAATTTCAGAAGTGTATATAAAAATCATTGGCATTTTATAATAATACAAATATTAACAAATTGAATAAAAGCAATGGTATTTGGTCTTCAAATGTTTCTCAAATAGGTTTTTATGCTTATAAAATTAGAGTATGCAAACCAATTAGGTTTTTCATGAAAATGCATGTCATGTGACCATTAACCAGCACCAGAGAACTGCCAGCATTCAAATGTGTTGTTAAATTATTTAAATGGGGGGGGGGGGGGGGCGCGTCAAATATTAGGTCAAAATGGTTTGGTAGACTTTTGGTATATATTTTTTTTGGGGGGGGGGGGGTCTCTGGGAGGCTATAGTAAAATATGTAACATAGCAAGGCTACATTGATATGTATGTTAATATGTAAAATAATATGTCACAGCAGAAATAAATAAACTATGGACAATAAAACAAAGACAACATAGCAGAAATACATTTAAATGCTTGAAGTTTTCGGGTATCTGACAGCATTACATGACTTTGCTGTTATTATTGCATGGAATTGTTTTGAGCAAGTAAACATTCTACATACATACTGAAACAACTTCAAGAGAAAAAAAAGTGTTCAGCTTATGTAAAAAACAAAACACTGTTCACAAAACAGAGCTCACCCCAACTGTGGGGCATGGCGAGGGGGGTAAATGGTGTTTTGCTGACAGCTTGCAGACGCTGACAGAACAATGAATTCCAGAGTTCCTCCAGGATTGTCTTCAGCCGAATGTCCGTCTGTGAAAGAAAACTCAAATGAAGCTTCATCATCCAGCATGTCAATGATCAAAAACTCAAGAGTCTTGACCTCAATTCCAGTAATGTGATGTGGCACGAGCTGAGGCTGGTGTTCAAATAAGATCAAGTCTATATCAAATACAATAGTCTTGAGAGATAGGAGAAATGGAATGACCGACAGTAGTATAAAGTAAACTTTAGTGTTTCTGCATACAGTTGTGAAAAATGTGATGTTTGTTAAAAATACTCACGAGGAAATGTTAATAATGATGAAGAATTTTAATGTTTTATCATCATTACATCTTGCCACTACAACCAATAAGATCTGATCATTATTTTAATATTATTGAGATTCTATATCATTTGTATTAATATTTTTAATTAGCATTTTATTTTTATATTTTGCATTTAATTTTATTTCAGTTGTTTCTTGTTTCAAGTAACAATATATTTTTTTAAGAAGTTATGAAGTTATTGAAGTATTATATTTGATTTACACAGTTGATCAGTTATTTGTTTTGATTTAATTTGAACTAACTCTCTCAGGCACATGACAAATCATTTTTGAATACATGATCATTTATGTAATCCCAGTGAATAGAGCAGTACAGATGGGTTGATGTGGTGAAAATTAAACTAAAACACCTTCAATAACCTTTAATTAACTTTCTTGATGATGCACTCACCTGGAAAATGTGCAGTCATTGTGTAATGAAATAGCAATTTGTCGGTTTTAATGCATCTGCTTGCCACTCTTGAAGACGTTGAGTAAGCATGAACATAGAAGTGAAGGTTTAGAAGGCCACGGGTCCTCATCAACATGTAGGAGAAACAGCTGTACAGCCCTGCTGTTGACTAGCGTGCTCCATCAGGTAGATGGAGGAGGATATGAAGAACATGTGGTGAAATGAAGCTGGGCTGGTGACAGCTTTGACACTCACCATCAACTCACAAAGCTATTAGGCTGGCAGACACCTTCCATGGATCTGCCAGCGGATTGTGAGGGGCCAGAACATTATATAAACCAGACTTTGCAAAAGATGGCAAAATAAAGTTTTCATTGTATATATTTAGATTTCTGTTGACTATGTATTATTAAAATAACTTTAAGTTGTGTCCCCAGGTTATGTGTCAACCCTGTACCATATATCTCCACACTTTAAAGTGATTTATTTTCCATAAAGAGGAAGAAGAAAACTTTGTATTGTTCTTTATTTTCTCATGATTGATAGAAAAGGATTATCATAAAATCTCATCCCTGTTACCATGCTTTTTGTACAGTAAACAACTGAAAATATGAATATTTGTAAAGAATATGAGCATGACATCCAGGCAAGATACACCTTGCTTGTACAGGCCTTGTAATTTTCAATTAAACTGTAAAAATCAACCCTGTTACGTTTTATATATATAGTGTTATATTAAAATGTATTAAATAAGCTTAAGATTGCACAAGTAATTTATTAACAATTAAATACATGATATTCTCAACTGAATGCTTAGAAATGTACAAAAACTTAAAAGAGACCCGTTCCAGAGACGACCCTGCTTTTGTTTAACAGTTCAAATAATTGTATGTAATGAAATAGTCCTAATTACACTCATGGTCCAAAAGCACTGAAGCCTGTTGCATGCACGTGTACTCTCTTACAGCTTTTATTTGGCTCCTTTCTTCAGTCATGTACCCAAAGGAGCCAATTACGGAGATTTCAGGTTTAAAAATCCCCTAATTCGACTTATCTGCATTACACGGATTAACTTCATCAAATTGCCAGGATCTGGATGTCTTGCTGTATACTTATTAAACTACAGCTATTCAAACCTTAGCCAGGGTGAGAATGAGAATCTTTCCTGTGGATCTTTTGTAACTTGAAAGCTTCAAAACTTTGCCATTACTCTCAGTAGAGTTCACAATATTTCATCATGGATGCTGATGAAACTGACATTGCTGGTGAGTTCCTTTACAATATGAAGCCTGCATATAATGCATATATGTATGAATGCATATAATGCCTTCATAAATAAAAGTAACCAGTTAATTACTCTGGGTTAAGTGTTTGATGTAATTTCTAACCTTACATTGTGAACAGCAGTCAACTAATAGCAATGCTTGCCTTAGAAAACACCAGAACATACACATGTGTATTGTATAAGTTTTAAGCTCATAGAGGTGCTACCAAAAACATTGTACATTAGTGAAATTCTCTTATCACTGATGACCCGGTGATTATACTGAGCTGTAAAACAGCATGTGCTCAATATGCTAGCGTCTACACTTATAAGTTCTTATTCTTTGTAAGTTATCTGAGGGCTCTACTTCTTATCTGATTAATTAACTCACAAACAACATCATTAATCGAGCTATTATGTCCAGCTCTGTTGCCACGGAAATAATCATAATGAGTCTTTGATCCTATTTGTTAATGTCACTTCCAAACCTTGATCACATAAATGTGACAGCATGATTAAACACCCAACGACGTTCACATTACCAGCACTCAGTTTCAGGCACTTATTGAACAAAATGGAGGTTGGCAAACATTATATTTCTTCATTCCACCTCCAGGCTATTGCTGTGCAGAATAAGTCACAAAACTCAAATGGTTTGTTAAATTAAACATCTGAATTCATCGGACGCTTGACCAGATGCACATTTGGCTTTATAGCTGGTGCTTACTGCTGCTCAATTTAAATTCAACAAAGATTAGTGTAAAATCCACTGCAGAATTGAAAGTGGGTTGTTTTAGTGAGATAACCTATTAATTCTAGCTATATTAATTCTAACCTTTAAAATATACATGAACACCAGGGCCAGAGGGACATCTTCTGCTGTAGAAAATGGACAGGTTAACTACTGCCTCTTCCCATAGGAGCAAACAGAAAGTGCACTAACAGTCAGTCAGAGAGAAATTTCATTTAAGCAATAAGAAAACTCTTTAAAGTTATAATGGATTCTATTGAGAGATAACACATTAAGCCATGCGCTGTATAATGAGGATGGGGAAAGACTTGACAATGCATACATTCTCTTATCAGCCTATTCTGGAGTAGTTATATGTGACAAATGCTTACAATAACATCAAGCCCTGATGAAACCGACACTTCATGCATGCCATACAAATGTCCTTTTCACCAAAACAGGAGCTCATTGACATTCAAGCTGAGGAAAACTGAGACGAGCAATATAAATGTATCATTTGACTTATGAAATCCAATCATTTTCTTAGATGCTATAGTTTGATTTCAGTAGTTTCTATCTAATAGAGATGTTAGCATTGGGGCATGGTGATGGGAACTAATTAAAAACCAGACATTGTAGGTAGAGTCAGCATGAAACTGTATTCACACCCCAGTTATCTTTGTAATGTGATGCATTTCAGAGTAAAACAGGATATCGAAAAAAAAACAACAAAAAAAACAATGTAGGACAGAACTTTATTTTGACATGCAATTAAACAATAGACCACAATCCTTAGGTGACATATACAGTCTTAAAAAAAATATTATTGGCATCTATGGAAGCATTAATCATCTTTAACATTCATGGAAGCATGCTGTGTCACAAAATATTCTTTATAGTGGAAACAGTTTCTAAAGTTCAACAATGGTTCTGAAAACCCCTTTTGGAACCTTTATTTTGTATAGTGTAGGCTACAGTAAGAAAATCCTTTTCAGTTATTACATTTTGATAAAATAATTATATAGACAAGACAATACATTTTTTTATTGCTCAACTGAATTGTGCACTGTATGATTATGAATGTGTATGAAGAAAATTGGGTCAACTTTGAAGCTGTGTCGTCTTTTACTTCAATAATATTCTTTAAGATGTGAAAAGATCATCCAGTGCGGTGATTTTTATCTGTCCTTAAGTATAAGAGCCCCTTATTAACATAAACCTTCCTCATGGAAGCCCCCCCCACACCTTGACCAAAAGTACTCAGAGAGAAAATGACAGAATTGTTTTCACTGACATGTTTTCCTTCTCGAAAGCAACAACTGTTGAGGTTTAGGCTGCCTCTTGAGAAGCCCTAACCAGTGTACATTGCACTCTGAGGTTATTACGTGAGTAATTATGCATGTTGTCCTGAAGTCCCTGATGTGTCAGCTCAGACAGGCTCTTTGTTGTTCCAGGAAGAAAACAAGTCTATTTTGTTAAACTAAATTTGCAGACAAATGCTAAATTTCCCTTATGATCACATAAATCATTCAACTGCGCTACAGTGGTCACATGTATGCCATTATAAACTAATGAGAATGTGATTAATTATATAACTTGTCGTAAACATTGCAACGCTTCCAGGAAGATGGGCTGCCTTCATTAGGGAAAGCTTGGAGATTTGTCATATGAATTAATTCTCATCAAGCTGCTCTACAGTCCTCCAAGACAAAATGGAAATATGCAGTGGAAAGGAGTGTTGATGTGGGTTGATAAAGGATCAGCACCCTACGTCTTAAAACAGACTGACCCCGAACTGCAAATGCTGGTTTGGAATGAGATCCAAGAAAAGTCAGCACTGAGCTCTCTTGCTTTGAAGGCAACAAAATTACCTGCTGAAGAAATCCCTGGAGCTCCGATCTCTACTCTGAAGATTTACAGCATCGCGTTTGATGTGCCTGCCAATCTGAGCTTTGTTCTGAATGCAGATGTGAGTGGAGAGTCTTTAGAGACATAAGCAGGAGAGCATCACATAACATCTGCTGCAGCCCAGAGTTTCGTTTTATACTCCTCATATGCTCTATAATGACTCATGCATTACTTCTTTCTCTTCAACTCATCATGGCAAGATTTGTCAAAGTGTAGCATCGCACCACAAACCAAAGTGCACAATAATGTGTTTGATGCTCATGTTTGCCCACATAATTGTTCTTAAGATAGAATGTCTTAAAAAAGTTATAAGTGCTATTTTATTTAATTATTTATTTTATCTATATTTTAATTAATTTTGTACTTTCCTTTTTTGTTCTAATATTGTTTTTTATTTAAATGACTAAACATTTTATAATGAAACTTTCATGTCCTGGCAATTTTGTTTTTCATAGAAATGAGAACCCTTTTTGGATCAATGAGAAGCCTTCTCATAATAATGGCTAAGTTTTTCACTATTTTAATATGGTATAATCAGATGCTATTTCATAATTATGAGAAAAAGCTCATTATTATGACTCACATAATCATATTTTTTACTTAATTGTGTGTCTCCAGAAGGTTACGGTTAGCTGATTACTTGATGTCCTATTTGTCTTTAACTCACCAGGGACCAGATTTACTAATTACTAGTGCCAGCGGAGACCCTTTTGTGGTGTAAGGATTGACTCCAGACACGCAGCTACATTTGCGATATACAGTTCTGTCCTGACAACTCTCAGCACACAATATTTTTACTATTTTTACTTTTTTTCAGATTTTTCAGGGCTTTTTGCAGGCCTTAACATGCTCAAAAACTCTAGAAAATTCGGCACACACATTGGAATCTGCGGTCATTATGACGCTGCAAAAGCTGTGACCCGGTTGTGGCATAGCGGCTCTACAGCGCCCCCTGGTACACAGTCAGAATACTTACTGCATATCTCATGCATTCTTGCACATATGAATATGAAACACATATGGACCCTTTTATGACCTTGATCTATTCTATGTATCTAAATTGTTTTTGTTTATATTTGATCTCTCTGTCCTGGTGTGTGTAGACATGTTTGTGTTCCAGGTGGGTGTGGCTTCTGTTAACCAGCTGGAGATGGTGATTGGTCCCTCTATGCATCCTTTCTCAGATATAAGGACCTCCCCAAACACTGGTCTTCTGCCTTTGAGCCTCGTTGACTTCGTGCCGTCGTGTTTTTATTCAGCAATGTGTTACATTGATAAAAAATGATAGTAATGACTTGTATTGTAAGAAAATATTTATATTTTTATTAATGCTGTTCTTTTTAAATTTGTATAAGCCTAATCAATGAATCAAAGAAAAAACGGTTCCAAAAATATTAAGCAGCACAACAGTTTCAACACTGAAAACAAATCATAATATCAAAATGATTTCTGAAGGATCATGTGACACTGAAGACTGGAGTAATGATGCTAAAAATTCAGCTTTGCTTTACAGGAATACACTATATTTTAAAATAGAAAACAAATATTAGAAATTGCAATAGCCTAAGAGTTCATAATATTACTGGTTTTATTTTTCTGTATTTTGATCAAAAATATACAGCCTTAATGAGCATAAGTGACTCCATTAAAAAACAAGGTCAATTTATTAGGTTTATAATAACATAATATAATATCAAAACAACTGAAGCATTTAAACTGAGATCTATAAGTTAAATATTATTTTAAAAAGTGAACGTGAATTATATCTAAATATATGAAGTGTAGTTTGTACAATACACCTGTGTGTGACAGTAAATGTCTCAGAGTTTTATTATCGTTCTGTGCCCATCATCCGCTATTTCCAGCACTTAATCAAGCCACTCTTCTTTAATACATGAGGATGGTTTATTTCACATGTCATTGCGTTGGCTCTCGATTTGAGCTATTTTGTCCGCAACCATTGAAGTATTCGGTTTACAGCGACTTGTTAGGCGCACATTATTCTTTCTCTTTCTATGAAACCTGTGAACCGCATTCACCGGTTCTAACTCTATAGCGGCACCAGCTCTACAGCGGTTTACCCGAGCATTGCAATTATTTTCTATTTTTAAATTCTTACTTAAATACAATCAAATGGCTTTTCCAACTCATCTTTGCGTGTGCGCGGCACATTATTTCTCTGCGCGGCTGCGTGCGCGCAGCTTAGAGGGAACAGTATTCATATGTGTGCTATTGTTGCTAATCTTGCTGTAACACATATACTTTTAATGGACAGCAATGAAGCACTTTTCAGCATATAGGCCTACTTTAAATTGTGTGAGACTTGCAGCAAAACAGTTTAATTAGAAGCTTTTGTCTCTTCTCTGTTATCTTTTGTCCCTATGGAGATGTCGTTTGTATGATGAGTTCTTATATTACTGTAAGATAATTACCAGAGTGAGCAATATCTCCATCCTCTTAATATTTTTCATCAAGTCAAACTGTTATGTTATCTTATAGTAAACAAGCTTTTTAATTCCTTATAAGTGTTTGTCTGTTCTTATCTGTATGGCATATAGAGCACTGTCAGAAATCTGACATTACATATTGCATATGTAAAAAAGAAAACACGTTTATTGTGGATGTCCTATTGGAACTATTAGTATTTTTTTAGTTATTTGAGGTCTGTTGTGTTTTTGCACTTTATTATGTGTATTTTAGTGCAGTTCTTTTCCTTGGTCAGACTTTCTATATAGGTTTCTCAGCTACCGCCTGACCTTAAGCTGCTAGTAAGAGCATGTAAATACTGATTTAGCCAAATAAAGATTGGCTATTGTGTTTACACATAACATATTAGGTCAGATCACCAAACTAATACAGTCTATCGCTGGCCTTCGATTACAGCAATTCTTTCAGCATTAACACAGGCATTCCAAGGGCAGAATAAACCGTAATGTTTGATTGTGCATCTGTCAAGCTTATTGAGTAAAAATGGAGAATTACTGTGCCGTGAAGATCACACTATAGAAAGCGAGCGTTAGCACTGGGCCCAATTTTGCCTCTGATTAAACCATCATCTGTAATTTGAAATGGATGACACAGATTGTTACGGTTATTTTGTGTGTGAGCTGAATGTCTAATGGTTAATGCTACTGGAGAGGCTGTGATTAGAAAACGATCAGTGTGGCCCTGATTCCCAAGTTGCCATTTATTTCCAGTCAACAGATCAATAGCTCACTTGTCAATATACATATGTACAGGTGCATCTCAATAAATTAGAATGTTGTGGAAAAGTTAATTTATTTCAGTAATTCAAATCAAATTGTGAAACTTGTGTATTAAATAAATTCAATGCACACAGACTGAAGTAGTTTAAGTCTTTGGTTCTTTTAATTGTGATGATTTTGGCTCACATTTAACAAAAACCCACCAATTCACTATCTCAACAAATTAGAATATGGTGAAATGCCAATCAGCTAATCAACTCAAAACACATGCAAAGGTCTCCTGAGCCTTCAAAATGGTCTCTCAGTTTGGTTCACTAGGCTACACAATCATGGGGAAGACTGCTGATCTGACAGTTGTCCAGAAGACAATCATTGACACCCTTCACAAGGAGGGTGGCCAACTTCATGGGAACTTTGAACTGCGTCCCCTAGGGGTCGCTATGGGGAACGATATACACACGCCACCATGCTGAGGGGAGTGCAAGCCAATTTCGTGCAAAAGACGAGCACTAAGCCAACTCTTCCAGGTTAAGGGAGTTGCCCCTGGGACGGTTGATGGCTGTCAGTGATATTATCCCCTTCGGCCAAAAACCCGAGCTGCATACCCTAAAACTCATACCTGCTAGGTGCCAGGACTACCGGACCCAGGGTAGAGTTCAAAGGCTTGGAATCAGAAAAAGATTCCTTTAAGAGGATGTGGCCAAGCACTTAATGGTAGTAACTAGGTCCTGGCCGGTCACCCAGGGGCTACCGCTCGCTCTGCACGAGCACACTGAGGGAACTGTCTCAACAGACCCTTTGGTAGCGACACACTGTTCAAACCCAAATATTGGGACAAAATGATAGAGTGGGGCCCAAGGCACAAACCGGGGCCTGACTAACTCAAAGAAAGGGAACGAGGCTGCAGCGCGTAACCCTACTTTACAGGTTTTTAGAAAGAACGCAGAACATTTGATGTGTGATCTTACCACCGCGTGGATTTTAGAAAGTGCATAGAGCGTTAGCGTGTGCACTTACCGTAACATGGATTTGAAAACGTTCTATGACAGTTCTGGAGAGCGGAAAACTACTCATTCCTCAGAATGAGAGGGAACTTAGACACCCAGAAGGGAGCGGCATGCTCATAGGTGACCCTCTAAGGTGAGGGGAGCAATGCTAGCTCTACCACCAAGGAGCTGAGAACTCATTCCTCAGAATGAGAGAGAACACAGATGCTCAGAAGGGAGCAGCATGCTCATAGGTGACCCTCTAAGGTGAGGGGAGCCATGCTAGCTCTACCAACAAGGAGCTCTGGAGAGCGGAGAACTCATTCCTCAGAATGAGAGGGAACTCAGACGCCCGGAAGGGAGCGGCATGCTCATAGGTGACCCTCTATGGTGAGGGGAGCAGTGCTAGCTCGACCAGCAAGGAGCTCTGGAGAGCGGAGAACTCATTCCTCAGAATGAGAGGGAACTCAGATGCCCAGAAGGGAGCGGCATGCTCATATGTGACCCTCTATGGTGAGGGGAGCAAAGCTAGCTCTACCAACAAGGAGCTTCTGGAGAGCGGAGAACTCATTCCTCAGAATGAGCCAACAACGCTCAGAAGGGAGCGGCATGCTCATAGGTGACCCTCTATGGTGAGGGGAGCAATGCTAGCTCGACCAACAAGGAGAACGACCTATCACAGAGCTCTGGGGAGTGGAGAACTCATTCCTCAGAATGAGAGAGAACACAGATGCTCAGAAGGGAGCGGCATGCTCATAGGTGACCCTCTATGGTGAGGGGAGCAATGCTAGCTCGACCAACAAGGAGCTGAGAACTCATTCCTCAGAATGAGAGGGAACTCAGACGCTCAGAAGGGAGCGGCATGCTCATAGGTGACCCTCTAATGTGAGGGGAGCAAATGCTAGCTCTACCAACAAGGAGCTTCTGGAGAGCGGAGAACTCATTCCTCAGAATGAGAGGGAACTCAGACGCCCAGAAGGGAGCGGCATGCTCATAGGTGACCCTCTATGGTGAGGGGAGCAATGCTAGCTCGACCAACAAGGAGCTGAGAACTCATTCCTCAGAATGAGAAGGAACTCAGACGCTCAGAAGGGAGCGGCATGCTCATAGGTGACCCTCTAAGGTGAGCGGAGTAATGCTAGCTCTACCAACAACTCAGAAGGGAGCCACTGTGCTGGGGACCTGATGACCAAGGACCTAAGACTTGGCCATATGATCCAGGGGTTTTGAGGTCGTTTTTAAAAGGGCTCTCATCCTAGCCTGGATCTAGTATCGACGAGTGAGGTAATCACTGCGATAGCCGATAGCCTTTAGAAATGGATCGTACTCACCCATTGGTTCCTGCGCATGAGATCAGTCCCGGAGCGAAGTCCGAAGACTCAGGTCCGGACCGTCAGTAAGGTAGTTTCTAGGAAACATAGAACTTAACCTAAATATCATAAGTCCAGTATAGAGACTTCAATGTTAAGCACAGGAAGTTTCCAGCTAACCTCAGTCGGTGGTTGCAGGGGAATTAGAGAGGGGAAGATGAGGGCAAATGCCCCTGAGGGAAGGGAGTAGATGTTCAAGTCTTACTCTGGTCCGGATGAGAGTGTTGTTTAGAACGCTTCATCTGGAACACCTCCCTCAGGTCTTGCCTCTCTTAGACGGGGGAGGGGCGCGAGTAGCGACACTAGCCTTATGTGCCCATCTCTGATCCCCAGACCGAGATGGGCTAGGACCCCTGGTTGTTCGGGCTCAGACCTGGACTTTATAGAAAACCCTTATCCAGGTCTTTCAGCAGATCAGTCTGGTACGCCTGAAGTACCACCATACTGTGCAGCGAAGCGACGGTCTGACCTGCTGCTGCATATGCTCTGCCATTTAAGCAAGATTCAGGGGCTTAGATGGCAAGGAGGGAGCCTTGAGAGAGGATGTCTCACCCACAGAGAGATAAGCTGGCTATCATCTCTTGCACAGGGGGCATCCCCTCATAGCCATTTTCACGCATCTCCTCAATGTCAGCATAACTATTATGCTGAAACCTATGAATACGAGAAAAAATAGCTTTATCCACTCATTCTCAACCTCCACATCGAGATTTATGAAGAAAGGAAGGCTCGCTCGAGATGGGAATTTATGGTCAGAAATATTTATTTTTATGATCCATAATCTCCAATAACTCGTTCATATGCAGTGCAGGAGGATTGAGAGGGTTCAGTCTCAACTTCCTCACCCTCAAATATCTCCTGCTCTTCCTGGGCATAACCCAGCAGAGCACTAGCCGCTGAATCTGATGATGTCAGAAAGATCGCATCATCACAATCTAGCAGCTCACTCTCATTCTCGGCCGACGCGCGCAAAAAGGGGCGGTCCCCCTCTAACTCATCGGCCAGATCCAACTGCGAATTTCATTCGAAAAGAGGGACAGACGAGAGCGGAGCTTTTTCATAGAAAAAGGCTCACAGTGCACTTAGATTTTCCCCTCAAGGACATCGCGTGCGTGCTCCTTGCCCAAACAAAAGACGCACAAATTGTGTGTCATCGGGTGTCAAATAACGAGGACACGGATCCACACACTTCTTAAACGCCTTGCTAGTGCTCGCCATGATAATAGAGAGAAAACTGTACTCTTACCAGATTGCATGCTTCGAACAAAGCAGTCAGTGAAGACGAAATAAGTGGATGATGTATTCTCCCGGCGCCCCTTATACTGTGGTCGCGCCGGTAGTGACGTCATAGGCGGTCGCCGGCCAACGAGTGGTGTTTTTATATGTATGCTTCAGACACGAGTCACACTGACGGCATTCCCCATAGCGACTCCTAGGGGACGCAGTTCGAAGTTCCCATGAAGGGAAACATGATTTTTAAAAATGATCTATTAAAGAGTTGTCTGTTTTTGCAAATAAACTTTCATTTATTTTATCAAATTTATAAAGACATTAGGGACATTGTGAAATAGTATTATAATTTAAAATAACTGTTTTCTATATTAATTTACCTTTAAATGTAATTTATTCCTGTGATGGCTAAGCATCTTTTTCAGGAGCCACTACATTTTAATAACATTTTTTATTATTAATTTTGAAAACAGTTGTGTTTCTGGAAATCGTGATGCATTTTTCTGCTGTGATGAAAAATTCAAAAGAACCAATTTTTTCTTTCTTTCTCAGCAGTTACATAAAATTAAAGTTACATAAGTCATAGGTTATCTTAGATGTTTAATTAATTAATTTATAAGAATTATGTTTTTTTTTTTTTTTTTTGAAACATAAATTAATTCGTATTTGCTTGTGAAGAGAATCAAGGAGTGAATCAGTATATAAATTACAAAACCTGGCTTATATACTGCACTGGTTCTAAACAGGATTACTTAGTCACAGTAAAATTATACAAGTATGTCTTGAACAGCATTAGCGACTAAATACAACAGTGATTAAAGAATGCATAAGAATATTGATTGTTGTCCACAATAGAAAATAGGTGGTGCATGACACATGTATGTGTACTAGAGCAACCCTCATGCATGAATCAAAGCCAATATACGTTCAAGCTGCAGGGGAACTATGTGATGATTAAAGATGCAGTACGGCCTGCTCTCTCTGGAATAGCCTCAGACACTTCTGAATGAATGTAGCTGTCAAGCACATGATTTCCCAGTAAATGCAAAAAACACTGAATGATGCCTTATATCTCCATGCAATTTAACTAATTCTGCAGTCGAGTTCATGTTTGCAGTAACTTATAGGTATGTTTTCCTGTTGTGTCATTTGATAGATATAGATAGATAGATAGATAGATAGATAGATAGATAGATAGATAGATAGATAGATAGATAGATAGAGATAGATAGAGATAGATAGATAGATAGATAGATAGATAGATAGATAGATATATAGATATGGATTCAATGTCAGTGTGTTGTTACTGTAAAGAAAGAAGATACTAATGCTATTAATGCTACAGTAGACACGCTATGTGATGCTGTACTTTTAAACAAGACACCCATTTTTATAATTGTTTACAGTGTTCACAGCTTTTCTCTGTGTTGCTGACTGAGGCTAATGTGTTCTCTTGAATCTATGCATAAAGGAGGAATTTCAATAAGGCTGGGCTGAGCTTTGAAGGTTGACCAGCTGACATAAAATCAAATATTTAAAGGTGGGCTGCAGGCCAATCTTAGCCTCTTATGGATCTAGGAAGATTTTTAGACCATAAACAACAACAGAGCCCCAGGACTGATTAGTACCCAAGTCAACATAGAGAGTCACCTTGTCAAAATAAATAAAATCAATTGAACTAATAATTTGTTAATTTTTTGTGGGTTTGTTTTTAAGCTCATAGCACTAAGCATTTGCTTGTATTAAAAATCGTACTCCGACTTATTGACATGTGAATCTTAGCTGGAGCAGTCGTCGTATTTAATTTGTGTACCTTATTGGGCTGATGTTGACCAACCCCCCGACGCCAAAAGTCCAGTTCACCACGGTGCAGGTCAATCGCTCCTCCACAATATCTTGAATAACAATCCGGAAAAGAATTTGAGACTCGGCTTATCCCATTATGCATTATGTTCTGGAAATAAATCGATAGACTTTTTAGCCAAGATCTCATGAGAGGCCATAGAAACCTTTCCAATGTAAGTCAATATATATTTCCAATAATATATATATATATATATATATACTCCTAGCGGCTTCATCCTCCTTCGGCCCACGGCCCCTCCGGGGACTATACGGCCCGGCATCCTGGCCCGACAGCCGTGTAACGGGTGCGGCACTTCCTCTCTCCACGCTCCCTTCCTGGACCCACGAGGACACCAGCGTGCATGCACGGGGAAGAGACCGGTCTTCAGAGGAGAGGCGCACTCGTCATATAACAGCGGCGGTGATAAGGCTCCATTCACTTCAGGTGTGCCTCATCACACGCCGCCAGACCTGGCTGTTTCAGCGCCCCTCCTCTCTCACACACCCACTCCCGTCGGGAGCCTGGTGAAGGGCGGTGATTAAGGGACGGGGAGACGCTGATAATTAGGGGGGAGGCAGCCGACTCGTCACAATATATATATATATTATATATATACAGTATATATATATATATATATATATATATATATATTATATATGTATATTACACACTCTCACACATATATTAATATATATATATTTGGAGACCGGTCTCTTCCCTGTGCATGCACGCTGGTGTCCTCGTGGGTCCAGGAAGGGAGCATGGAGAGAGTAAGTGCCACACCCATTACACGGCTGATGGGCCAGGATGCCGGGCCGTATAGTCCCCGGAGGGGCCGTGGGCCGAAGGAGGATGAAGCCGCTAGGAGAAGCCGCCGCCCCTCGCGCTCCGGACCCGAGAGGGGAGCACGTGCGGCCGCCGGACTCCACCCCTTACCTGGACCCTTCCTTCCAGAACACTGCCCCTCCTTCACAACCCGTGCAGCACGACGAGGACACCAGATCCCCTGTTTATTTTGGACACTTCATCCCCTTTGGACACTTTATTTTATTATTTTATGTTCAATAAAAGCCTCTCCGAGGCCTGACGCCACACCCACTGTGTCTGTCGTTTGCTCCTCCCGCCACAGTGGTGGAGAATGCAGGCAAGGCGGAGCTTAGACAGCGCAGTTGGGCAACACCGATGACGTCATCCCCTCTCGCTCGCAAAAGTTCATGGAAATCCGCACTGGGACGGAGGAACGACGGAGACGGCCTCCCAGCCACCTAATGGGTAAGTAATGTTCCGTTTATTGTCATTTACCCTGTGGTTGGTTGAGGCTGTCAACTAAAACCCGGTTTCTCTGTCCCGGTTCCGGCGCGGTGCGAGAGGGAGAGTTGCCCGGAGATGAATCCCTGCCCCGCCCACTCCGACCGCTAGAGCCTGGTTGAGGAAGGTAGCACTCCTGTGTGGGCGGCGGCCGGATGACGGGGATGTCACTTGGGGGGGGGGAATGTGACGAGTCGGCTTCCTCCCCCCTAATTATCAGCATATCCCCGTCCCTTAATCGCCGCCCTTCACCAGGCTCCCGACGGGAGTGGGTGTGTGAGAGAGGAGGGGCGCTGAAACAGCCAGGTCTGGCGGCGTGTGATGAGGCACACCTGAAGTGAATGGAGCCTCATCACCACCGCTGTTATATGCCGAGTGCGCCTCTCCTCTGGAGACCGGTCTCTTCCCCGTGCATGCACGCTGGTATCCTCGTGGGTCCAGGAAGGGAGCGTGGAGAGAGCAAGTGCCGCACCCGTTACACGGCTGACGGACCAGGATGCCGGGCCGTATAGTCCCCGGAGGGGCCGTGGGCCGAAGGAGGATGAAGCCGCTACGAGAAGCCGCCGCCCCTCGCGCTCCGGACCCGAGAGGGGAGCCCGTGCGGCCGCCGGACTCCGCCCCTTACCTGGACCCCTCCTTCCAGAACACTGCCCCTCCTTCACAACCCGCGCAGCATGACGAGGACACCAGATCCCCTGTTTATTTTGGACACTTCATCCCCTTTGGACACTTTATTTTATTATTTTATGTTCAATAAAAGCCTCTCCGAGGCCTGACGCCACACCCACTGTGTCTGTCGTTTGCTCCTCCCGCCACAATATATATATATAGATATACACATATATATGTGAAATAGTGACTGAAACGGGACCCATTAAGACTATATAACCAGCTCTCCCTTCCAAGATGTTAATCTGCACAAAAATCCTGATAATCGTGCCGTCGTCTGATAAAATCAAATACACATAAGATAAAGACAATAGCTGAGCTGTGATTTCAGCTATACCTGCATGTAAAATTAGAGAAGTAATATAATATCGGTGTTTAACTGAAAGCTTTGCTCCTCTCCGCTGCTCGCTGAACAGAGCAGATGCACAGAGACAGAGAAAGAGATGTGTGTGTGCGCGCTGGAAAAGAGAGACCTCACGCTCGCCCAGCGAGTCTCAGAAACTAAATAAGGTTTTGGCAAACCCTTAAGATTTGTCGCTAGGCACTTTTTTGAAGAGGGGGGAAAAGTTGCTAAAGGGGTCTGCAAAGTCGCTAAGTTGGCAACACTGTGCATCTCCATTTCTCCAACTACAGGCTAGGCCATGGGTCAAATCATCGTTAATCGCGCGTTAATAAAATTACTTCCATTAACTTTAACAACACTAATGTTTTATATTAGTGCTGTCAATTGATAAAAAAAATGAATCGCGCTAATCACATTCATGGACTGTGATTAATCATGATTAATCGCACATTTTAAATACTAGGATTTACCTGTAAATGTGTTGAAAATTGAAATAAAGAAATGCATGACACACTAGTTTAAGGAAACAGAGCATTCCACACCTCCACCAGGTATGAGACATAATCCTTGTTTTTATTCAGCCATTATCAGCCTTTATGCTGGCAATAAAACATTTACCAAGCCACATCACTTCAATCCCAGTATACATTTACCCAACTATTATCAAAAGTATTTCTGAATAAATAAAATTTAATATTTTCTTGCGACCTTACGTGAAGTTTTATGACAAAATGCATTATGAAGAAGAATTAGACCTGTTCTGCAGCTGCATTAGAGTTAACATTAGCATCATGCTTCATAAGACAATTTATGAGATTAATAGTACACTTTTACTCAGAACTCACTTCAAATCACCATCGAGTGTTTGTAATAAATTCCTTTTGTGATCACATGTGTATATATACACTTTGGGCAGCTGCGGTACATAGTAAAAGAAGCCCAAAAAACTGCAACCCATGGATCTGTAATTTTTTACCGCAACTGTATTTTCAAAATAGCCAAACATTCAATTCACGGGCAGCAGATCTGGTGGACTTTCCTGCAGTCAGCATGCCAATTGCACGCTCCCTCAAAACTTGCAACATCTGTGGCATTGTGCTGTGTGATAAAACTGCACATTTTACAGTGACCTTTTATTGTGGCCAGCCTAAGGCACACCTGTGCAATAATCATGCTGTTTAATCAGTATCTTGATATGACGAACCTGTGAGGTGGATGGATTATCTCGGCAAAGGAGAAGTACTCACTAACACAGATTTAGACAGATTTGTGAACAATATTTGAGAGAAATAGTACTTTTGTGTACATAGAAAAAGTATGTATGTGTCTGTTTGAGTGTTTCTGTGTGTATATATGTATATGTGTGTATACATATATATATATATATATATATATATATATATATGAATTTCTTAATTAATAAGCGCTAATATAAGCAATACATCTCACACATGGATCAGCATTTTCTATAATGTATTTTTATAATAAAAATACATAACAGATATGACTTAATTTATAATTAGCATCAAGCAAAACATAGTTCAGATTCTCAAGGATTAAACATTAAACAAAAAAAATGATTTGCACAACCATGTAAAGACCTTTGAACAAAGAAGAAAGAAACGTCTCAGGTTACGTATGTAACCATAGTTCCCTGAGAATAGGGAACGAGACACTGCGTCCTCTAGAGGGCGCTATGGGAATGCCTTCAGCGTGACCGGTCTCTGAAGCATGAATAAAAACACACAATGCACTTGACATTGGCAGGTGGAAGCCTATGATGTAAGCAAATGAGCGTCTGCGGGCATAAAAGGGCGCCTGTGGAACACGTCATCCTCTTTTTTTCAAAGGGGACGCCGACAGGAATGCCCGAAGCATGGCCAGAGACCAGTGTCTCGTTCCTATTCTTAGGAACTATGGTTACATACGTAACTGAGACGTCCCTTCCGAAGGGAACTTCTACACTGCGTCCTCTAAAGGGCGCTATGGGAACGCTATGCCAACGCCGCCATGCTGAGGGAAAGAGTGTCCAAAAGCTGGATTCCTAAGTCACAGACTCGAGGAACACCATCCCTGCCCAGCAGAACTAGGGTCAAAAACCCCTCTTCAGGCAAGCTCAAAGCTCGCCATCATAGACTAGCTCAACAGAGTATGGCTCTCGGAGTGGAGGTCTCAGAATTAGCGACTCTTTAGATTTAATAGGAGACTTCTACACTCGACGCTATGAACAGCTAGTGAGGCTTAGGACAGAGCATGCACATAGTACTGCCTAAGCGGAGCTCTGGAGAGTGGAGGCTTAGGCAGAATGACTCTCTAAAACGAGAGAACACCTAGCAACACTCGATCCAGGTAGGGGAACTCCTAAGAGTGGAGGTCTCAGCATAACAACTCTCTAATTGAGAGGAGACCTGGCTACACTCAACGCCAGAGGCAGTAGTGATGTTTCAAACAGAGCCCACATTCTCCTATTACTGCCAGAGCGGAGCTCTGAAGAGTGGAGGCCTCAGCAGGACGACTTCTCTAAACGAGAGCGAAAGCCTAACAACACTCAACCCTAGTTGGGGGGCTCTTAAAAGTGGAGGTCTCAGTATACCGACTCTCTAAAGCGAGAGGAGACCGGACTACACTCAGCGCTAAAGACAGCTAGCAAGGCTCACAATAGAGACTACATACTAATAGTGCTGCCTAAGCGGGGGAGTTGGAGAGCAGAGGCTTCAGTAGAATGACTCTCTTAAACGAGAGGAAGCCTAATACTCGATCCAGGTAGGGGAACTCCTAAGAGTGGAGGTCTCAGCATAACGACTCTCTAATTGAGAGGAGACCTGGTTACACTCAGCATCAGAGGCACCAGAGACGGATCTCTGAAGAGTGGAGGCTTCAGCAGGATGACTCTATAACGAGAGGAAGCCTAACAACACTCAACCCTAGTTAGGGGCTCTTAAGAGTGGCGGTCTCTCAGCATAATGACTCTAAAGCGAGAGGAGACCTGACTACCTCAGCGCTAGAGACAGCTAGCGAGGCTCACAATAGAGCCTACATACTCATAGTGCAGTCTAAGCGGAGCTCTGGAGAGCGGGGCTTCAGAAAAATGACTCTCTTAAACGAGAGGAAGCCTAGCAACGCTCATTCAGGTAGGGGAACCCTTACGAGTGGAAGTCTCAGCATAACGACTCTCCAAAGCGAGAGGAGACCTGACTGCACTCAGCGCTAAAGACAGCTAGCGAGGCTAACAATAGAGCCTACATACTAGTAGTGCAGTCTGAGCGGAGCTCTGGAGAGCGGAGGCTCCAGCAGAATGACTCTCTTAAACGAGAGGAAGCCTAGCAACACTCAATCCTGGTTCAGGAGCTCTTAAGAGTTGAGGTCTCAGCATAACGACTCTCTAAAGTGAGAGGAGACCTGACAACACTCAGCGCTAGAGAAAGCTAGCAAGGCTCACAATAGAGCCTACACACCAATAGTGTGGTCTAAGCGGAGCTCTGGAGAGCGGAGGCTTCAGCAGAATGACTCTCTTAAATGAGAGGAAGCCTAGCAACACTCGATCCAGGTACAGGAGCTCTTAAGAATGGAGGTCTCAGCATAACAACTCTCTGAAGTGAGAGGAGACCTGACTACACTCAGCGCTAGAGAAAGCTAGCAAGGCTCACAATAGAGCCTATACACCAATAGTGCGGTCTAAGCGGAGCTTTGGAGAGCGGAGGCTTCAGCAGAATTACTCTCTTAAATGAGAGGAAGCCTAACAACACTCGATCCAGGTTAAATTTTTTATTTTTTTTTAGCTCGCAAGCGCCCCTAGGGGGCATCGACGCATATCCGCGCTCGCGCCTCCCTTCAATGTCAGCATAATTAACATGCTTATACCGATGGATGCGGGCTGAATATGGTTTATCCCATGCCTACATGATCTCACTATGAAGATCTGGAAGGAATGGGAGGCTCACGGGAGCTGGGAGGTTATGCCAGAGAGAGATCGCTCATCAAGTCTACTGCGAGCCACTCCCCCTTTTCCGTGCCTCCACTGTAGGTCTACCTAGCAGAAGCGCACGCTTCATAACCTCCAGCAGCTCTACATCGCGGGGCAGACAAGCTGAGAAGGCTCAGAAATATCCAGAAATATCAGCCCACCATGAGCCAGCAAAGCACTTCCTGCTGGATCAGAAGATGTAACAGACAATACATCTTCCTCCCGCAGTTTACTCTTGTCAGCCGCTGTCGAGCGCGAGATGAAAAATTTGCAAGCTCCATCTGCGATCGCCGCAAACTCAGTCTCTTCACTGCCTCAGCAGCGGCTTGACCCAAGCCGCGTGGGGCAGATGATCGCCCCAATTCTCTCGAGAAAAGGGACAACCGAGAGCGGAGCTTTTTCCCAAAGAAAAAGGCTCACAATGAACGCACTCCATTCCCTCAAGAACAGAGCACGCGTGCTCTTCGCCCAAACACATAACGCATAAATTGTGTGTGTCATCTAGTGTCAGACAACGCTGACACGGATCGACACACCTCCTAAAGCGTTTCTCAACAGACATAATTACTCACACTTCAGAAACAAAGTCCCCTGAAGGAAAAAAGAGGATGACGTGTTCCACAGGCGCCCTTTTATGCCCGCAGACGCTCATATGCTTACGTCATAGGCTTCCACCTGCCAATGTCAAGTGCATTGTGTGTTTTTATTCATGCTTCAGAGACCGGTCACGCTGAATGCGTTCCCATAGCGCCCTCTAGAGGACGCAGTGTAGAAGTTCCCTTCAGAAGGGAACAGCATGGCACGCTTTTTCTTAGCGTCCATTTCCACAGTAAATCGTTGATCCGTCGCTCTGTTGAGAATGTCTTGAGTCTTAACCAGAAACATACTCTGTGTTGAATAAACTTTCTCCCTGATGCGTTTTGGAACCACATACCTTGGGGCTTGGGGTTAATCAACCAAAAGTTCAGGGTTAGCTGACAGTAAGTTAACCGGGCTTTCTGGAATGCACCCTAGGCTTATTTCAGTTTTCTGACTTATTTTGAACCAAATCAAATGATAATAAGTCTGAATAACTGAACTAAACTGGCTTATTTGGTAAACTTGTTTTATGGAACAGAGCCCAGGTGTACCTGATTAATTATCCTTGTTTGGTCTGAGTACTTATGTTCACTTTGAGTTTTTCTGGTCTTCCATCTGCATGTCTTGAATGTTGCTGTGCTACTTTGTGTTTGGATTTACCTTGTTGGATTTACCCTTGATGAATTTAAGACTTATGATATATAACCTTTCGTCTTTGTCGTGAGCTCTTTAACACAACGTAGCCGTGACACTTATATACTTACTGTGGTACTTACTAGGTAGAGTCTGCATGATAAACATTTAGGTTCTAACTTGTGAATAACTGTTTTTAAAGTCCAATGTCTTTGAATATTTATATCAATCAAATCATAATCAAAACAAAAAATTGCCCTCCCTAAATGCTCAAATAAGTTTGCAGAAATGTGTTCCTAATTGGCAAATCATCCCAATCCAAGTTTTGCACAAGCAGCAATTAAAATGTCAAATATAATTCTACAACATTTGTTGTTGATGCATAACTCATTTAAGGTTTAGTGTGGCCCAGATAATGTATATTTATGATTTATTTGGTTGATTATTATCTCAAATGTGGCTGTACAGTTGCCTGGCTGTGGACCACTAACAAAATGCCACCATTCTGTGCAGCATGTGGGCCACATGAGGAATGTGGGGAAGACCAGGATTTGCAGAGACATACAGAGAGTTCCTCAGGGGCAGGGGCTCAAATTTAAAATAGGGGCAATGAAAAAAAATATATACTCTTTTATATACTTTTTATATAGATAAAAAATATCCCAAATATTTCCCAAGCTCAAGGACGCTGTACAAAAAGCATAAACACAATAGACAGTCGATTCACATAATGGTAACTGTCCTTTCATAATCAAGTAATCAGTTAAGTGGACAGTAGATAGTTGCCCAGTCCGAGGATAGGCATGATTGCAGTTGCATATCATGGTACAATTATGTACAGAAAATAGAAATTCAGACATAGTATGAGTAACAATAGAAAAAATGAAAAATAAGATCATGTCAAAATAAGTAACAAACAATGTCAAATCAAGTCAAGTCAAGCCACCTTTATTTATATAGCGCTTTTAACAATACAGATTGTTTCAAAGCACTTAACAGTATCAAATTGGAGGATAGCGTGTCAGTAATGTATAATAATAAGATTAAACACTCAATTTTCAGTTAAAGGCATCTCATTATTGAATCAGAGATGTCATTGTCTAGCTTATTTTAGTTTTAAATAGTATCTGTGAAATAAATTTGACGATAATCGCTAGAAATGAAGTCTCCCCAACTGAGCAAGCCAAAGGCGACAGTGGCAAGGAACCAAAACTCCCTCTGTGACAGAATGGAGAAAAAAAACCTTGGGAGAAGGCCCCCCGGCTCAGTCGGGGGGCCAGTTCTCCTCTGGCCAGGATATTATTGTTTATTTATTGTTTACTGTAAATGTATAAATGTATTATATTTATATTTTTATATTGTTGGAATTTCGAACACTAATAGTAATATGTAGTTAGGTATTTTATTATATTTTTAGTTATTTAATTTTATTTTAAGTTTTATTGCATTTTTAGTCGAGGTCTTCACTGGGCATATGTCCCCGGTACTCATCCAGGTGTCCCGGCCTCCGCCGACGATCAGGGCAGCAGACATCATCTCCCGGCGCCGATCCATCATCTGATTCGGACACAGACTGAGAAACAGAATAAAAAAGAAACAGACAAATATTAGCGTAGATGCCATTCTTCTTACGATATAACAATTACATTGTGTGTTATGGGAAGTGTCCCCGGTTCCGGTTGATCTAATTAATGCAGCCTAACAATTCTTTAACGGATTTGAATATTAGAAGCATATTAGTGTGTTATGTTATGCCAGGTTAAAGAGATGGGTCTTTAATCTAGATTTAACTGACAGTGTGTCTGCCTCCTGAACAGTGTTGTTCCAGAGTTTGGGTGCTAAATAGGAAAAGGATCTGCCGCCCGCAGTCAATTTTGATATTCTAGGTATTATCAAATGGCCAGAGTTTTGAGATCGTAGGGGACGTGGAGGACTATAATGTGATAAGAGCTCGCTCAAGTACTGAGGAGCTAAGCCATTCAGGGCTTTTAAGTAATTAACAAGATTTAAAATCTATACGATGTTTAATAGGGAGCAAGTGCAGTGTTGACATAACTGGTCTAACGTGGTCATACTTCCTGTTCTAGTAAGAACTCTAGTTGCTGCATTTTGGACCATCTGTAGTGTGTGGATCAAGCGTGCAGAACAACCACCGAATAAAGCATTACAATAATCTAACCTTGAGGTCATAAACGCAATGAATTAACATTTCTGCATTTTGACATTGAGAGCATAGGTCTCAGTTTAGATATATTCTATGAAAATATGCAGTTTTACAAATGCTAGAAATGTGGCTGTCAAAGGAGAGATTGCTATCAAATAACACACCTAGGTTCCTGACTGATAATGAAGAATCGAGAGAGCAGCTATCAAGTGTTAGACAGTGTTCTAGTTATTAATTGTGTGGTTTTTAGGTCCGATATTTAACACCTCTGTTTTTTCAAACTTAGTAGTAAGAAATGATTTGTCATCCAGCTTTTATATCGACTATGCATTCCATAAGTTTCTCAATTTGGTGTGTTTCACCGGGCCGTGAATAAATATAGAGCTGAGTATCATCAGCATAACAGTGAAAGCTAACTCCATTTTTCCTGATGATATTTCCCAAGGGTAACATGTAAAGCGTGAAAAGTAACGACCCTAGTACTGAGCCTTGTGGTACTCCATACTGCACTTGTGATCGATATGATACCTCTTCATTCACTGCTACGAATAGATGGCGGTCCGATAAGTAAGATTTGAACCATGCTAATGCACTTCCACTAATGCCAACAAAGTTTTCAAGTCTTTTCAAAAGAATGTTGTGATCGATAGTGTCGAACGCAGCGCTAAGATCCAGTAGCACTAATAGAGAGATACAACCACAATCAGATGATAAGAGCAGGTCATTTGTCACTCTAATGAGAGCAGTCTCAGTACTATGAGATTGAGAAGTCCTGACTGGAAATCCTCACAGATATCATTTTTCTCTAAGAAGGAATATAATTGTGAGGATACCACCTTTTCTAGTATCTTTGACAGAAAAGGGAGATTCAAAATCGGTCTGTAATTAACTAGATATTTTATACTAGATACGTGTTTTGTATTTTCTAGTTCGGGGAACAGACAGTCTCTATAGTGTGATATCTAGGTGAAAGTGTCTCTATGTGCTGATAATTAACTGACTTCTGTGACGTACGGTGAGGCACGGTGTGCCCAGAGCGGGTGTATTGTGGGTTAACAGCATACCTCTCCCACAGCAAAACTTCAAGCTGGACTCCCAGTCATCACAGTACAAGCAACAGCCATCCTGATCACCCTTTAAATCGCATCGGCTCACAAGAACTGCACCAGAGAACTACTTATTTACACAGACTCAAATTAGGTCAAGCTCAGCTTCACTCACCACCCCCTTGGCTAGGAAAAAGATGAGTTTGCCATAATGAACAAGAAGCCTGTCAAGCACCAACACCTGTCCCAGGCTTGCAACAACATCACAAGTGCATTGCATGGTGAGCTATGGTCTCAACCAAGACTCCACCCATTCACCCAGAACATGGCAGCCGTGACCAGCAGGAGACCAACTTTCACCTCCATGGTACCCACCTCACAGCCATGGCACTAACTTACTAACTATCCATGGATGGCATTGCCTAAATGCAAACCTCTGACTGATCAATAACGCTTATTCTTTGCCACCTCCCTGACCCCTCCAACCACCCTATCACATCAGCTCAACTGGCTGTGTGCTGAACAACATTCCATAATATGTCGCTGATGACAACACTGCGCCAAAGCTTGTGGTGCCACAGTGACAGAGGGGAGTCAGGTTAATGTATGCCCACAACACACCATGTGCTGGACACCACAGTACCAGAGACACTAATGAGACACTAAAACAAGTGGCATACGGGGCTGGCATACAGCAAGATGTGGTGGAATATGTCAGAGCATGTCAGGTTGCTGTCAAATTCGAACAGCAAACCTGAACCACAAAGCCCCACTACAACACACTCCACTTTCGGTTTGCAATCACTGAAATGACACTTAGCTGTTTTACCACATAAGGGCCTATAACACCATACAGATCTGTGTCAGTCCTCATTTTACAGTCTGCCAGCATGTCACAGACTGCCAACCCCACTACCCAAGGAGGAGATGTGAACACCTGACTAAGAGGCATTACAGATAACCTCATCCACAAGACCATTGAACTTTTAATATTCAGAATAATAGTCACGATTCGGAAGATATATTAGTTAAGCTCTACATGCTCATATTCAGGTGTATGAATGTATCTCTGGTTTAATATATTTCAGATGTGTCTTTCTTGATATCAAAATTATCAGCTCTTTATTCCTAAAACAATGATGTACTATATGCGATCGTGAAATGCATCATACTAGTTTTACTGTACTGTGATAAAAATTGCACCGAATCTCGATATCAGTCATAAAATATGCAAATGAGGTGTGGGACAAGTGGGACAAAGAAACACTTTCCCGCTGAAACTATGTGCCTTGTTTTTGGTCAAACTAACCAAATGGGTGTTACAGGGAAACCAGATAAAACTTCTCCCACATCCTAAAGGAGAGCTCAGACTCTCAGCTCTGGAATGACGAAGCTTTCACTTCTAAAAGAATTCATCAAGAATCTATGCATTATACCGCACCAGGACAACTTACTCAGCATCAACAAAAAAACAGTGCAAGTAATCGCTTGTTAACTATTTAGATGCGCTTCTAGGATTCAACCCCTTTTAATTAATAATGATTATTCTCTGATGTTCTAACAGGTTAATGCATAGCTGATGTATAAATCCTGCCATCCTAACACACACGCACCCCATTCTCTCTCTATCTCTTCTCTCTCTCATCTCTCCTCTCTCTCCTCTCTCTCTCTCTTCTCTCTCTCTCACTCTCTCTCCTCTCATATGCCATACCATGCATATTCACTAAATATATTCAATACCCATATTATGTTGCATGTTCACCCCAATGGTGTATATTTAATAAACATACCATATACATCATCACTACCTCTAAATAACCTCACCCTATCTCAACAGCTACCTTCCCAACAATAATATTGCTCACCCACCAAAAGGAATTATTGTTCGTGGCCCCATATAAATATTCCTTAGAGTCAAAGACAATACACAACATACCCTAACATTGTCCTTATGGACACACAAATCACCTATTGAACATCACAACATAAACCAAATAACCATATAATTAATACCCCCCTATAAACATTATATCAAACAGTAATTTGTTCACAAATATACAAACATTAGCTCTGGACACCCTACAGAAGGTATTTTATATTCGAGAGCCTCGATTTCCGAAAAGACTGTCCATATCAGTCAGTCAATCCCATATACCGCCAACCCATTGACAACCCTCAAATTGAGAATACCATCACCAAAACCAAGAATTTTCAAATTAAAACAATGTCATTTAATTATAATCATCAAGTGCATTTTGTTTTTATGACCACAATATCATTGCTATTTGTCTCAGAGGGGCACCTTCCCCAACATTTTAAACTCTTCAACTCAACTTGACCCCCCAAAGGCCCCCCTTTGCACAGAGTGTCAAAATAATAAAACCCAACTGTCCCGCATTAGGGCTAGTTTTTGGTACATTTGGCTTCTATTAACCAACGCAATGCTCCACTAAACATCAAATCATTGACAAAAAATTCACTTAATAGAATCAGAATAATCAATCAACAATTTACTTTATCACCCATGTACACATAATCCCTATCAGTTCCATTCCCATCCAAAAGCTACACAACAATGGCAAAGACACAATATGACAGACACCATCAAACCATAAATAAAACAAATCAAAAACCCAAATAAAGAACCCACACATACATATTAGGTCCATGAATGAATAAATATATCTATGAAATTACCATGTGTAAAATGAATAATTCAATAATGTTAAGTGTCCATTCATAAAATGTCAATAAGAAATGGAACTGCCCAGGGAAGAAACTGTCTCCCTCTTCCCTGGTAACGTTCTTTCTAGAACATTCAGATCTGTTACCCTCTACCAAAACCCCTCCAAAATCACCCACTTCATCTACCCCCAAATTCTTATTTTCTTGAGTAGTACCAATGGAAGTCACAGTCCTACCATGATTCCCCACCCGGATTAACATCTGAGGTAAATTACTGATTCTGAGCTGACCAACAGTTATATGATGTGCATTAGGACATATTCAATGAGGCAGAGTAGAACTGTATCAACAGCTCCTGTGGCAGGTTGAACTTCTTCAGCTGGTGAAGGAAGTACAGCCTCTGCTGGGCCTTTTTCACAATGGAGTCTATGTGATTGCCCCACTTCAGGTCCTGGGAGATGGTTGTGCCTAGGAATCTGAATGACTCCACTGCAGTCACAGTGCTGTTCATGATGGTGAGTGGGGGGAGAGCAGGGGGGTTTCTCCTGAAGTCCACGATCATCTCCACTGTTTTGAGCGCTTTGTTAAGGCTGCACCAGACAGCCAGCTCCTTAACCTCCTGTCTGTAAGCAGACTCGTCACCATCCTAAATGAGGCTGATCATTGTGGTGTTATCTGCAAACATCAGGAGCTTGATGGAGGGGTCTTTAAATGTGCAGTCATTCATGTACAGGGAGAAGAGCAGTGGGGAGAGAACACAGCCTTGAGGAACAGTGCAGTTGTTTGCATATTCTAACTGTGGAGTGCAAATAATGTGGTGCTTGGCTTAATGTTCTCTTTTCTGAATACACAGTGCACTATAGGGTAGAAGGGTTTGGTGTGTCTTTTGAAGCAAAAATAAAAGATTACATCCTTTATCAGATTGGTCACAATGAGAAGTTATAGGGCCTCAATGCTGTCCATGGGAAGACAAAAAAAGTATCATATTCCTTGCAGAAATGGTGGAGCTTTCTACTGTGCTGTGCTGTGGTAATGGATGGATTTTCACTGCTATTGTTTATGAGTTACCTGCCCCTGCAGACTGTACACAAACAAGAAATGCACACTGCAGCCAGACAGAAGAAAACCAACAACTAATATAATGCAAATCTCTTTTATAGGTAAACCTTTGTCTGGTCAGTTGTTTTGCAATCGAGTAGCAGTCATAACTGCACAAAATGTGTACAACAGCCATCGAATCCACTCTGTTCTACAGCAGTTCCTTAAAGCTGCAGTGAGTGTGCAGTTTCTGTCAGTAGTATCTAAAATAACTGTTTTCAAACAGGTTTCCTAAACACTCACTTCTTGTCATTGGTCAAACAAACCATTTGAGTCATTCTAATGTACAACTTACAAAATACATTTTAGAAGATTTCAATTTATATACCAAAAATATTGACTTATCTTGCATATTTTTTTCAAACGAAATGCTCTGTAGAACGAGGCCTTCCCACTTTGAGATTTGATCCTTGCCGCCACTGGCTTGCTTATGGGGACACTTCATTTCCAGCGATATCATCGACTTGATTGCACAGATACTATTTAAACTGAACTGAGCTGATCTGGAAAATGCATCACTAAATTCAATATGAAATGCCATCCACTGAAAATTTGAGTGTTAAATTTTGTCATTTTACATTATTGACACACCATTTTCCTATTTGATATTGTGCAGTTGCTTTGTTACAATTTATATTGTTAAAAGCGCTATATAAATAAAGGTGACTTGACTTGACTTGGAGCGATTTACAGAGTAAATGAGCATGTGTGAGTGAATGATAACAATTTCAATTTTGGGCAAACTTTGCTCAGCACAGAGACAGACTGTCTTGCTTCCTTGTTCCACCCCACTGTGCACAGTGTTGATGATGAATATTGGAAGGTGGACACCATTTGAAAACCAATAAAAGCCAGTCACCAAGTGTCTCTAACAGATTAATTATGCTAATTACAACTCTAAAGTCTCATAATGGCTTGCCCAAGTTACACTTTGGTTGTCATTTCTAAACATTGAGAGAAATATTGAAGAGAAATAGGGGAGGGTTGGAGGATGATTTGAGTTTCTCTATGTACTTTCTATTTTTATCAGAAGCCAGCATAGCAGATTGCACACAGACAAACAAATTACTCCATTTAAAGCATGGAAATGGATTGAGAAAAGGTTGCTGTTCAAAACATTTATCAAAGCTGTCTACTACACTTACCAAACAACAAATTATTTTGAGACATTTATAATGTGCTGTCCTCCTGTTTGTTTAATCATGTCTTACTAATTTGAGTGCTTATACTGACGGCCCTCAATGGAAGCTAATGCAGAAAGATGAATGCAATACTATTTATTTAAATCTTTTAGGAATTTTAAGATGAAAAAAAGCATTTATTAGGAGACTGATTGTGATTCAACATGTAGTGTTACTGTACGTGAGCAGTTATCACAAAAAGCACAGGTCATTTCATGAGGCATCTTATGCCATAGCAGGTCCACATACAGTAAGTTACAGTTCATGATCTGAATAAACTCTGAGTTTCCAAATAAGTTTAGAGCTGACAAATCCAAAGAAATTAAACAGAATGGAGAATGGAGAGTGTCAGTTTGCTCACATGCAGCTGATTAGTTCAGTTTTGGTATCTCATAGTCATCATAACAATGAACACCGTTAAATTGCCCCTATTATGCCATTTTTAAGGTTGCTAGTATTGTTTTATGAGTGTCCTAAAACAGGTTTACATGCATCCAAGGTAAAGAAAAACACTTTATTTTTCTCAATAAATAGCTTTAATTTTACCTAATTTCTAAATTATTCCTAAACGACTCGTGCGAAGCAGTTCAATGAATGAGTCTCTCTAAACCCTGCCTTTCCGTGAGCCCTCGCTGCTGTGATTGGTCAGATTGTGCAGTCCTTTGTGACTGGTCTACCGCATACAGCGCGAATGACAGCCACGGGCGGACATTATGCAAATGTGTTACTCCGTGACATACAGCTGTAACAGAATAATATTAGAATTCCTGACGACTCGTTTAGGCCATTGCGGACCGACTCCTTTTTTTATAGACAATAACTTTATTTATCTTGCACTGCCGGCTTCACAACTTTGCAGAAAGTTTATGTTCACATACTAAGACTTGACACACTGCATGACAGGTAATATTCGAAAAGGCATAATAGGGGTAACTTTAGGCCTACATGTAGTGTTGGGAAGTCTGAAAATAAACCCACACATCCCAAGAAACATTAATCTTTTGGGAGGAAAATTAAATTTTTCATATTATTATTTTATATTTCAATTCTGTATAAATTAATCTTTTAGAGTTTTATGTTGTCACCCTAACTGGGATTGTTCGGAATGGGGTGAGATGTGTCAGTGTTATGTTAAGTCACCCCCTGTTTTAAGGAAAGTGCAAAAATATGTATGCTTTGCCGATACTAGTTGTAACGGGCTTTTTTTCCTTCCCGTTTCCGGTTTGGCGCTGACGGTTGTTTTGAATTGAATCTCCGCCAAGCAAAGTCTTTATCGTCTATTTTCTATCTTAAATTCCGATTTTATACACAATAATTTTTGTTTCTATATCGTGTGAATATATCCCCGATCGCATTCTGCAACGAGAATAATCAGAGCGGCTTGTTATCGCAAGTTTTATTTTGATTTCGAGTCCGCTATTAGCTTATAGCCCGTAGCAAAGCCAGCGCGGTGCAGCTAACGCAGCTAATACCCCTTTTTACACACGCATACACACATTTAACACTGTTTCAATGTTCAGCTGTGTTTGACATTTGAAAGAGTTCCCATTACGTTGAAGTTTCTACTGCACAGAGTCAGAAAGAACTGCATGTTCTACACTGCATACTGTTTGATTGAGTATTGCTGCTTGCTTCACACGGCAACGGCAAACATGCTGATCACTTCCGGTTTGTCGTTGACGCGTGTTCTGAGCTGAATCTCCATCAAGCCAAATATTTATCGTCTATTTTCTATATTAAATTCCGATTTTATACACAATAATTTGTTTCTATAACGTGTGAATATATCCCCGATCGCATTCTGCAACGAGAATAATCAGAGCGGCTTGTTATCGCAAGTTTTATTTTGATTTCCCGAGTCCGCTATTAGCTTATAGCCCGTTAGCAAAGCCAGCGCGGGTGCCGCTAACACAGCAAATACACCTTTTTACACACGCATACACACATTTAACACTGTTTCACTGTTACTTGCTTAAATGGCGGATTTGTGTCTACCTTTGTGTGCAGGTGAGGACACGTTCGAGCTGCATTCGGCGCAGCTCGAGCTTGAGGCCGTAGAGAGACGGATCCGCGAGCTGCTTGGGAAAAAGGCCCAGCTGAGGAAACGGATAGCAACGCTGGAATCATCTCGGGCTGACGCTCATAAGTCCGGGGTAAGTATGCAGCGCGCTGCTAACACTCCCATCACCTCTACTCCGTGTGTTTCTCTGCACAGGCCCCGTGCACCCGGGACGCGATCGTCACAGATGGCCTTCACTCCGGCGCCGGGAATCCACGGACCCTGGGTGCAGCAGCGGAAGACGCGATCCAGGCCCCGGGCGACGACTTCTCCCCCTCCGGTCTTCGACATCTCATCCCGGAACCGCTTCGCCCCTCTCTGCGAGACTGATCGTGACGCTGTGGTCATCGGAGACTCAATCGTCCGGCATGTCCGTGCTACACTAGCTGAAGGTAAAGTGCACACTCATTGTCTCCCAGGTGCTCGTGTTCTTGATGTTTCTGTGCAGATACCCGCGATCCTGAAGGATGACGAGAGCGTTGCAGCTGTTGTGATTCACGCGGGGGCTAACGACACCAAGCTGCGGCAGACGGAGACACTGAAGAGGGACTTCAGGAGCCTGATCGAGACGGTACGCAGCACATCGCCCGCGACGACGATCATCGTGTCAGGACCTCTTCCCACGTATCGACGAGGACACGAACGGTTCAGTAGACTGTTTGCTTTAAATGAATGGTTGTTTTCATGGTGTACAGAGCAGAAAATTCTCTTTGTCAATAATGGAATCTTTTCTGGGAGCGTCCTAGGCTATTTCGTGCTGATGGCCTGCACCCCAGCAGAGTCGGTGCGGAACTCCTGTCGGACAACATCACCAGGACGCTACGCTCTATCTGACTAGTAAGCCAATTCTCCAGTAACAGCTATGATGACTTTTGTTCTACCCACTTAAATGATAAAGGTACTTGCAGTGTCCAATCTATACAGACTGTGTCTGTTCCCCGAATAGTGAGTTCAAAATATAAATTTAATGCAGGATCTAGAACAAATCTGATCGTGATTAAACCAGAAAAATGCAAAATAAATGAACAAAAACAATTTTTAAAACTTGGGCTCCTAAATATCCGATCACTCACACCGAAAGCAGTTATTGTAAATGAAATAATCACAGATAATAGTTTTGATGTACTCTGTCTGACTGAAACCTGGCTTAAAACAAATGATTATTTTGGTCTAAATGAATCTACTCCACCAAGCTACTGTTATAAGCACGAGCCTCGTCAGACTGGTCGTGGCGGCGGTGTCGCAACAATATATAGTGATATTCTCAATGTTACTCAGAAAACAGGATACAGGTTTGACTCATTCGAAATACTTATGCTCAATGTTAAACTGTCAGATAAGCAAAATAAATCTGTCCTATCTCTTGCTCTGGCTACTGTGTATAGACCGCCAGGGCCATATACAGATTTTCTAAAAGAATTTGCAGATTTCCTCTCAGACCTATTGGTTACTGTTGATAAAGCACTAATTGTTGGAGATTTTAACATTCACGTTGATAATACAAATGATGCGTTAGGACTTGCGTTTACTGACCTAATAAACTCTTTTGGTGTCAAGCAAAATGTCACCGGGCCCCACGCATCGTTTTAATCATACGCTAGATTTAATAATATCGCATGGAATTGATCTAACTGATATAGATATCATACCTCAAAGTGATGATGTTACTGACCATTTCCTTGTATCATGCATGCTGCATATTACTGATATTAACTATATGGCTCCGCGTTATCGCCCAGGCAGAATTATTATTCCAGCCACTAAAGACCGATTCACAAATAACCTGCCTGATTTATCTCAACTGCTCTGTGTACCCATAAATACAGATGAACTAGACACAATTACTAGCAACATGGGAACTATCTTCTCCAATACGTTAGAAACTGTTGCACCCATCAAATTAAAAAGGTTAGAGAAAAACGTGCTGCGCCATGGTACAACAGTTATACCCATTCTCTCAAGAAAGAAACTCGTATTCTTGAGCGCAAATGGAGAAAAAGTAACTTGGAAGTCTTTAGAATTGCGTGGAAAAACATTATGTCCAGCTATAGACAGGCTCTAAAAACTGCAAGAACCGAGTATATCCGCAAACTCATAGATAATCACCAAAACAATCCAAGGTTTCTATTTAGCACAGTGGCTAGATTAACAAATAAACAGATGTCACCCGATCTAAATATTCCCTCACAGTTTAATAGTAATGACTTTATGAATTTCTTTACTGATAAAATAGATAATATCAGAAATACAATAACAAACGTAGATTCTACAGCGTCTAGTACTTCAGCTTCATTCATCGCACCCAAAGAAAAACTGCAGTGCTTTACAACTATAGGACAGGATGAGCTAAATAAACTTATCACTGCATCTAAACCAACAACATGTTTATTAGATCCTGTACCAACTAAACTATTGAAAGAGTTGTTACCTGTTGCAGAACAACCGCTTCTCAATATTATTAACTCCTCGTTATCTTTAGGTCACGTCCCAAAACCATTTAAGCTGGCAGTTATTAAGCCTCTTATTAAGAAACCAAAATTAGATCCTTGTGAACTGGCAAATTACAGGCCCATTTCAAATCTTCCGTTTATGTCGAAAATATTAGAAAAAGTAGTGTCTGCTCAACTGTGCTCCTTTCTGCAAAAAAATGATATCTATGAAGAATTTCAGTCAGGTTTCAGGCCCCGCCATAGCACAGAAACTGCACTTGTTAAAATTACAAATGACTTGCTTCTTGCGTCAGACAAAGGCTGCATCTCGCTGCTAGTTTTACTTGATCTTAGTGCTGCGTTCGACACTATAGATCATGACATACTGATAGATCGATTACAAAACTATACAGGTATTCAAGGGCAGGCTTTAAGATGGTTTAGATCCTACCTGTCCGATCGCTACCACTTTGTTTATTTAAACGGGGAGTCATCTCAATTATCACCAGTAAAGTATGGAGTACCACAAGGATCTGTCCTAGGTCCTTTATTATTTTCATTATATATGTTGCCCCTTGGTAATATTATTAGAAAATACGGGATTAGTTTCCATTGTTATGCTGATGACACTCAACTATATATCTCAACAAAACCAGATGAAACTTCTAAACTATCTAAGCTAACAGAGTGTGTTAAAAATATAAAAGATTGGATGACCAGTAATTTTCTCCAATTAAATACAGATAAGACCGAGATATTACTTATTGGACCTAAAGACAGTACACAGAATCTCCTGGATTACAATTTGCAACTAGACGGATGTAATGTTACTTCCTCTACAGTTAAAAATCTGGGTGTTATATTAGACAGCAACCTATCTTTTGAAAATCATATTTCCAATGTTACAAAAACAGCATTCTTCCATCTTAGAAACATCTCCAAGCTACGGAACATGTTAAGTGTTTCTGATGCAGAAAAGTTAGTTCATGCATTCATGACCTCTAGACTGGACTATTGTAATGCACTACTAGGTGGTTGTCCTGCATCTTCAATAAACAAGCTACAGATAGTACAAAATGCTGCGGCTAGAGTCCTTACCAGGTCAAGAAAATATGATCATATTACTCCAATTTTACAGTCTCTGCACTGGCTACCTATTAAGTTTCCGTATTAGTTACAAAATATTATTACTTGCCTATAAGGCCCTAAATGATTTAGCTCCTGCGTACCTAACTAATCTTCTATCACGCTACAATCCAACCCGCTCCCTTAGGTCGCAAAACTCTGGACTCTTGGTAGTACCTAGGATAGCAAAGTCCACTAAAGGAGGTAGAACTTTTTCATATCTGGCTCCTAAACTCTGGAATAGCCTTCCTGATAACGTTCGGGGTTCAGACACACTCTCTCTGTTTAAATCTAGATTAAAGACACATCTCTTTAGCCAAGCATACATATAATGCACCTCACAATCTTGTACTGCTAGTCTTTCTGAACAAATGCACTTTATTATGCTTTAGCTTGGGTTATACTGATAATTTCATCCAGGGTTATTCCTGGATGGAACAACTGCTACGCTAATTGTCTTATTGTTTCTATGTTTCTGCCACGGGATTAACATCCCGTGGTAGCTAGGAATTACACAAGCTTCAGTCTGGATCCAACCCTTAAACGATCTGAGACGACCGAACACTTGAGAAGAGATGATGACAACCCTTTGGAGGACCTCAGAGGAAGCCAACCATCAGCAATTATACTGACACATAGATGAGCCCCAGAGACAGATCTCCAGTGAGGAACTCGTCACCTAGACATCCATCGGGTAAAGACCACTGGAACCAGTGGACTGCTTACACTCTGACTTTGCTGCAGTTGGAACAAACTACTGATTTGTCTGGCCGGAGGGGAACTGGCCCCCCGACTAAGCCTGGTTTCTCCCAAGGTTTTTTCTCCATTCTGTCACCGATGGAGTTTTCGTTCCTTGCCGCTGTCGCCTCTGGCTTGCTTAGTTGGGGAATCTTCATTTCCAGCAATATCATCGACTTGATTGCACAAATATTATTTGAACTGAGCTGGACAATGCCATCACTAAATTCAATAATGAAATGCATTCAGCTGAAAATTGAGTGTTAAATCCTATCATTTTACATTATTGACACAACTTGCCTATGTTGATACTGTGCAGTGCTTTGTTACAATTTGTATTGTTAAAGGCGCTATATAAATAAAGGTGACTTGACTTGACTTGACTTAACGGTCTGCTGATCCAGGAACTCAGGAAAACAAGGGTCTCGGGAAAGCAAGAACTTTTAATAATAAAAATAAACAAGTACACAGCATAAACCAAAATTACTTTAAGACTCGACAAACACAAGGGGAGAACTCAAGACTTATAAAGGGACACACGGATGAGGAGCAGGTGGACATGATTAATTAAACACAGGTGAAAAGACTTAACGATAATAACTCAAGACAGGTGCAGGTGAACGTGATCAGTGACGGAGGAATACGGGGCATTCTGTGACAGTACCTCCCCCTCCCGGACGGCGCGTCCCGCGACGAAATAACAATACCGGGGAGGGGGGGTGGGCGCCCTGGATGTCGGTGGAGGACATGGACACAGGGAAGGCATCCAGGGCGGAACCGGAGATTCGGGAAGCCATGACGGATCCGGGGACTCGGGAGGCCATGGCGGATCCGGGGCTTCGGGAGGCCATGGCGGATCTGGAGGCTCGGGAGGCCACGGCGGATCTGGAGGCTCGGGAGGCCACGGCGGATCTGGAGGCTCGGGAGACCATGGCCTATTTCTTTTGGGCGGCCATGGTGGGTCATGGATCTCCGTGGCCTTGGCTCTGGGCCCGGCCACCCAGGCAGAGGATATATAGCCCCCCCCCAAAAAATTTCTTGGGGAAGCTCCCCTCTGGGGGGCGCTCTGGAGGTGTGGACGCCTGGGGCTCTGGAGAGCCGGACGGAACCAGCAGAGGCACCGGAGAGCCGGACGGAACCAGCAGAGGCACCAGAGAGCCGGCCGGAGCCAGCGGAGACACCGGTGGGCTGGACGGAACCAGCGGAGACACAGGTGGGCTGGACGGGACCAGCGGAGGCACAGGTGAGCTGGACGGGACCAGCGGAGGCACAGGTGAGCTGGACGGAACCAGCGGAGGCACAGGTGAGCTGGACGGAACCAGCGGAGGCACAGGTGAGCTGGACGGGACCAGCGGAGGCACAGGTGAGCTGGACGGGACCAGCGGAGGCACAGGTGAGCTGGACGGAGCCAGCGGAGGCACAGGTGAGCTGGACGGAACCAGCGGAGGCACAGGTGAGCTGGACGGAACCAGCGGAGGCACAGGTGAGCTGGACGGGACCAGCGGAGGCACAGGTGAGCTGGACGGGACCAGCGGAGGCACAGGTGAGCTGGACGGGACCAGCGGAGGCACAGGTGAGCTGGACGGAGCCAGCGGAGACACAGGTGGGCTGGACGGAACCAGCGGAGACACAGGTGGGCTGGACGGAACCAGCGGAGACACAGGTGAGCTGGACGGGACCAGCGGAGACACAGGTGAGCTGGACGGGACCAGCGGAGGCACAGGTGAGCTGGACGGGACCAGCGGAGGCAAGGGTGAGCTGGACGGAACCAGCGGAGGCCAGGGTGAGCTGGACGGAACCAGCGGAGGCCAGGGTGAGCTGGACGGAACCAGCGGAGGCCAGGGTGAGCTGGACGGGACCAGCGGAGGTAAAGGTGGGCTGGACGGGACCAGCGGAGGCCAAGGACGGCTGGGCGGAACCAGCGGGACTTCAGGAAGGCTGGGCGGAACCAGCGGGAACTCGGGACGGCTGGACTGAGCCAGCGGGAACTCGGGACGGCTGGACTGAGCCAGCGGGAACTCTGGAGGGCACTTGCGTGGAGCAGCCACTGGAGGGCACTTGCGTGGAGCAGCCACTGGAGGGCACTTGCGTGGAGCAGCCACTGGAGGGCACTTGCGTGGAGCAGCCACTGGAGGGCACTTGCGTGGAGCAGCCACTGGAGGGCACTTGCGTGGAGCAGCCACTGGAGGGCACTTGCGAGGAACAGCCTCGGGAGAGCACTGGCGTGGAGCAAGCTCGGGGGAGAGGACAGGAGCCAGGAATCCAGAGGGAATAGCCTCATCCAAAAGCTCCTGACTCAACGCGGGCGGTAGCCCATACTCTACCGCGGCCGGCGAAACCCTCATCATCGCAGGCGGCGGTAGCATCATCGCCGCGGGCGACGGAACCATCTTCGTCGCGGGCGGCGGCATCATCATCGCCGTGGACGGCGGAATTATCATCGCCATGGACGGCGGAATTATCTTCGCCATCTCGGGCGGCAGAACCATCATCGTCGCTTCAGGCGGCGGAACCATCATCGTCGCTTCAGGCGGCGGAACCATCATCGTCGCTCCGAGAGGCGGAAACATCATCCTCGCTTCGAGCGGCGGAACCATCATCGTCGCTTCGAGGCGCGGAATGATCCTTACCGCGGGCAGCAGCAGACTGAGGATCCCCGAACTTCCCCTGCGGGGAACCAACATCAGCCGCTTCCTCATCGGTAATCCCTCCTCTGTATTGGTCGAGTCTTCTGTAACGGTCTGCTGATCCAGGAACTCAGGAAAACAAGGGTCTCGGGAAAGCAAGAACTTTTAATAATAAAAATAAACAAGTACACAGCATAAACCAAAATTACTTTAAGACTCGACAAACACAAGGGGAGAACTCAAGACTTATAAAGGGACACACGGATGAGGAGCAGGTGGACATGATTAATTAAACACAGGTGAAAAGACTTAACGATAATAACTCAAGACAGGTGCAGGTGAACGTGATCAGTGATGGAGAAATATGTATGCATTGCCGATCCTAGAGTTCTGGGGGCCCATTGCCGGAGTGTTGGGGGCCAACACGCATTATTTTCCATGGCTCGTACACTCGTTATTTATTTTTTGTCTCATGCAAGAGACTGTACAACGTTCACATTACATTGATTTGACTGACTTTTTACGTAGAGAGGTGAAGAGCGCACCGCATTAAAATAATTGATCATTCATGTTTTCACAACCGCTGGTCAACTTCAAAAACGAAGCTAAAATGAAAACATCTTTGAGAGGAAGGTGGCCTCACTGGTGTTTCCGGGGCCCTACGCAGCTACGTATTCTGCGTATAGGTAGGATCGCTCTTTATGTATCCTACATTTAGTTTGTTTGCCAGCCTACAAACGTTTGACAAGACAACTCCCCTGAAATACTGGGAAAAAAGTGTTCTTTATTCTCTCTTTGTGCATGAAGAAATTTTAAATGCTTTGAGCCAAAAACAAACATCTGCACTGCAGACAAACAATGTTTTGATCAAAGAAAGCAACTGCATCGTGTTATATGATTGTTTTATTTGCCATGAAATGCTTAATAGGCATGAAACACAGCATTGTTAATGTTACCTAGACAACATAACACTGTATTCCCTATGTGATTAAATGAGAGCTGGACTGCGCCCACTGCTCAACGCTTTAAACGTTCTCTTTCCAAAGATGATCTTTATCTTTCACTTTCAAGATGTCTTTATTATCTCTCCAGACCAGACAAAATGTCACAGATTTTCCAGGATGGCGTAGTGTATTAAGGGCAGACTAGTTGTTAAGTAAATCTTCAGTGCTAAACGTCTCTATAATATACGTTATATGTAGTGAAATGCAAATACAAGTATACTTGAAGTGAACTATATGTCTCATTGCCCAACACACCTCTTTGACTCTGCTCTGCAGCTACGCATTTCAGCTTCAATATTTGAATGTTAAAAAAGATCCAAAGATCACAGGTGATCTATCTGTATAATGCACATACCACACATTATCAGACACTCATTATTTGTTATTGAGATAAAGGCGGCTCTCAGAAAGAACAACAGGTAACAGTAATTAGCACAGCTTAGATTGTAGTGACCCATTAAGCTGCAAACTAATTATCATAACTCATTAAGGTGAGCAAAGAGCTGTGACTGATGTAAACAAATTAATTTAACACTGTGAATATTAGAGCTGGAATCAATTTTTGCTTTCTTCGCACTACAGCTCTGGGATCATTACAATTCACTTTGATGTTGTATTGTGCTGAATGTAAATACTGTGAGCGCTGCACTGATTAACAACTGTGATGGAGTTCAAGAAGTGCTCACGTGAGATATACTGCATGCTTATTAGATGAGCTTTGATCATGCAGTTTAATACAGATGTTCAGTATTGTGCAAAAGTCGTAGGCCACTAGTATTTTTACCAGCTAAAATGGTTTTAAGTCAGTTATTTCTATATTTTGCTGTAGTGTGTCAGGAGGAAATATCAGTTTACATTTCCAAACATCCATTTAGCCATTAATTGCAATAACCAGTGAGATTCACAGAGATCTGATCTCATTTCATTGTGTGCACTATGGAAAAGAAAGAAAACAAATGTTATTTATCATTAATATTCAATTCATATTACAGTGTATAATATATTAATTGTCAATTTAATATTTTATGTATTTTAAAATAAAGGTTATTCAGTTGAATTGCATTTATAAAAGAAGGGAAACAAACGAACAAACACGCCCCCCCCCCCAAAAAAAAAAAAAAAAACGAAAAGAAAAGAAAGGATAACCCTAAGAGCGAACAAACATAAACATTTGACTTTACATCCAGACATTGTTAAATGTTTACCACTGGATGGCACTGCTTTTACTTAAATCTGATATCTGGGTTAGGTCTCTCTAAAATGGAAGCATAGATTATCAAACAGACTTGCATGTTATAACATTCATAATTAAATAAGACCTCTTTTTAAAAAGACAAACCATCAGCCTTGCTGTTTATGGTCACATCTGTGGCCCACTTTGCATTAATAAAGAAATACCGGAATAAGCAAAACAGTTTAGGAAAAATAAACTATAGGCTACATCACAGGATTTAGTAATTTCATTTTTTATTTTTTTTTTTATCAA
The DNA here is from genome assembly GCA_027422405.1 of Ptychobarbus kaznakovi. Classification (NCBI taxonomy): domain Eukaryota; kingdom Metazoa; phylum Chordata; class Actinopteri; order Cypriniformes; family Cyprinidae; genus Ptychobarbus; species Ptychobarbus kaznakovi. Next base: position 1,091,100 of record CM049811.1, read on the forward strand.
ATTAACATGCATTTTCAACACTAAACAGCTAATTCGGCGATGTTTTGATTGCTCTAAATGGCTGTAAATGCACAATATTTCAGGATCTTAGCTGTTAACACAAGAGCTGCAGGTTCAGCCCAAAGCCTGAAATTAGAATTACTGAGATCACACACCTGCTTTCTCCTCACCGTTCCCTCCAATGAGGTCCTTGACCTCTGGTTGCTGCAGGGGGATTTGTGTACCGTAAGTCACTTTGGATGAAATCAGGCTCTTGAATGACAACTAACGAACAAATTTAGCTATTCAATTTAGCACACATGTCAAAAAATGGTGGAAAAACGAATTAAGCAGAAAGCCGTAGTAATGTCTGATTGTGCCTCATTGATGTCTGGACCCGGACTGGACAATTTCTTTCTATGATGATGTTCGTGTCCTTGATGCCAACAATGGGCACATTTGAATGACATTTATTGGATGCATGTAGAATCTCATGGCTATTCTCTGTGCAGCTCAGGAATGCTCTCTAAATAAAACCACATTTCATGGTGTCCGCTGGGACTCGGAACCAAATCCGTGCTGAAACGGTTTTCATATTGAGATTTTTCAGCAAGGAGCTTTACAGCGAGCTCACAAAAACCTAATAAAAAGATACAAACATATTCTTAGCAACGCACAATAAATACATTTGTGCATGCATAGGAAAAAAGACATATTCAAAACAGCTACAGTAAGTAGGGTGACTGACAGCAGACTGAAAGGCTAAATTGAAGTGAGGGCAAGTCCTTTCATTTCGAGCTTCGGGTCATGGTTCGTTGTTTTGGAGGAGGCCCAGATGTCACAGGGTGGGCTTATCCGTACCGACGAGATTACATGAGCAGGACATGAGCCCACTGTGAATTAAATGGAGTGAAGGGATTGGGAATGAGATAGTGAGGCCTGGCGCTCTGCAGAGATGCCATGCCCTTTTAAATGCACAATACTGACAGTATGATCAAACCTTGAAAAGGTGACCTTTAGTTAATTTCCTTGTAAGAACAAAAAGGAGATTTTAATCCCAATTCGAACCAAATTCTAAGGGAAGTCTAAAGAAGAAAAAAAGGGCCAATAATTTTGTGACTTAAGAAAAAAACGCAGGGAAACGTGTATTTAACTGCATCTCCAGAGCTCCAGCACACACTCAAGAGCTTCTGTGACTCAGCTGAACACTAGTGTTTTGTCTGTATGCTAGCATAGTCATTTTTCTGCAGAATGTGTTTGGTGCTCGAGTGCTGCTAGAGCATTGTGAGTAGTTGAAAATACATTGCTTTAAGGTTGCTAGGGAAGTTCAATGTTTTGTTTTTTAGCACATCCGTATGTGGTTGCTGAAGTGTTTTGTATGGTTGCATGGGCAATGATATGTGGTTGCTAAGGTGTTCCAGTGTTTTAATACCCTGTATATTTGTTATTTGGTCCAAGTTCAAACTGAACCCCAAGTTGCTATAATACTCTGGCTTGGGTGCTAAACAAACTTGCTCAAAATAGAATAAAATAGCAAGTGTGTGTAGTCTCTTATTGCTTTTGTATACCTATGACGTCAACTTAATACACTTGACTTTGTAACATACTCTTGTTTGCATGAGGTTGAGGATTTCTCAACATTTTGATCGCTTGCTCTGCTCTTCTGTCAATCATACAATGTATTGGCAACTGCCACTCAGCTCTGCTCAGTCGATGTCAAGTGGACGTGTATGGTAAATCTGAGAGTTTTTGCCCGTTTTATTGTCTGCCAGGTGAAAATCATAAATCTGATCTTTTATAAAAGAAATGGCACATCTCTCCTCAGTAAGAAACATGATTAGAAGTATCATTCATGCCTGTAGCACATAATGCACTCACTTAAATCCCTAACCCTGAGGTAAGAGCAATAGTGATGGGAGCAGACAACAGATGAAGACCTCTGTCCTCTCAAGCACACTTTTGAAAAATCTCAATCAAAATAATATGATACCGCCAGCTTGTATGTGGCTTGCTTGAAAACAGCAAAATCGTTATAGTGTAACATCGTAACTGATCGCTTGCGATATTAGTTCTGTCTTGATGGATTCAATCAATTGGGATTGATTTTGTCTTCACAAAGGCTTCACAGGGAAGCTCAGAGAACAATATATGTTACTGTAATCTGGATGGCAGAATGACAGAGGATGCTGGGAAGGGCTCGGATGTGACTGATATTGGCGATGACCCCATCTGATGGCCAATTGTTCAGTAGGGGGTTACGAATCTGCGCGGGGCAAGAGCAAAAAATCCTGTTCATTATCTGAACCGGACGGCGGTGGAGTCTGGCAGTGCTACTCTGCTTCAATTGTTCAGAAACATGGATCCTTCCTAAATATTTACTTGGGACTGAATTAAAATAGTGTAATAGATAGAGTATGACAACAGAGTTGAGAAGAGCAGTTGCAGGCAATCAAAATATGTCTGATTATTTTTTTAATCAGGTCTATTTGAGTGTGATTGTTATTAGAGGACTGGCTTGGAGCCTTAATCAAATGAGTTATGACTCTTGACGAATCTTGTTAACCTTAGCCAATGATACTAATACATGTCATTGAGGGCTTTAATGCTCTTCATGCTAAAATGATGAGAAGCAATTATTGTCGCATTATAGAACTGCAGAGGTTTGCAAACAGAGCTGATGATGTTTATCATGTTGCAGTTACAAGTGAAGGTCTTTTGAGTGACTGTAACATCCACTCTCATAAAACAGATTAATATACTGATTCAGATTCAGATTGACTTCCTGAAGAGTATAAACAATGAGGTTCGGCGATCTATCAAACGTTGATTGGTTTCATTGAGCAGCCTGACGTGCTAGCTTCTGGTTTAGCCATTAACATCAGTTTAGGGCAGGACATCATTTTATTTATTTAGATTTTTTTTCAAGGGGAGGCACTAGGTAGCACACTTCTGTTAACCCAATATCATGGGGAAATGAAACTATTTTATGAAGTGGTGATTTTGTATGAATTCATAGAATGGGGATCGTACAGAAATGTTACAAATTAAGCATGAAGACCTAACCTTAACCTTTAAATACATTGCATTGTAATTTTCGTGACTCCATGCATCATTCAGCATTTTTTGCCTCTTATTTGCATAAAAAATTATGTTACTTGAAATCATGCAACTTGTTTATGAGAGATGTTCTGTTACAATTTATAAGCAATCATGCTCATAAAAATAAAATAAATAATAATTAAACAAATTAAAAACCCAGAAAAAATGGTGCAGAATAGCATATAACTTGAGTCATTAATAAAAATAATAATAATAAAATGGCAACAACTCATAACAACATGCAGTAGCAATGCCCTGGCGACCGCCCAAAACACAACATTTCCTGATAAAAATAGGTACAGAAATGTCATTACATTTAATTACAAGATTTTCAGATTGATTCAGGATTCCCTATGATTTATTAAAAATTAAACATGCATTACTTTGATCAAATTCAGTATCATACTGGACGGTTACTTAGCAAATCCTTAAGTATAAGAATTATATAGAACGTGCATGCCAAGAAAGTAATGAATTCTTTAAGCCACCGTCACAAGCATTCGCAGCATGTATATGGTACGTATATTAGATCATGCATTAGCAACTGTTATCCTGGTTAAGCCTGTACAAATAGATAAAGATCCACAACACAAAGGAAATTAATTGCACTGGCCCTCCATCCAGCACAAATGCCATGTCTTGGGAAGGTACGTGTGTGGTATACAGTAATCAATCCTTCTAATGAAAGCATTCAGCTACAAAACACAACAGGAATCCCGTGAGCTGATGGCTTGATCAATGTATTTTTCCATCCATTGTGGAATGACAAATCATGAGTTTGCTCCTGATAGCACTCAAAGACAAGATCGAGAAGAAACTCGCCCAATCATTACATTAGATTGCCCAAAATGGCATTGGTGGATATTTTGCTTCTTCTTTAAAAAAATAAATAAATAAAAGTAAACTAGAAGACGCTCTAATGGTCGTTTGCATAGCCTGACCTTGATGTGCTTTGGAGATCACGTAAACTGAGTTCTTGTGAGGGAAAAAATGCAAATGTGGAAGCAGAACTGGCTGATGACTAAGAAGGCTGCAAGTGTGTAGACCATTTCTTGGGAAAATGATGAATGCTCTGTTTGTTCCAGGGCTCTCAGCTGACCTCAGACCTGTGATAGACACACTGAGCTGGTCAAATCTCTGCTTGTAGTGTCATGGAGGCTTGAAGTTGTTCTTTACACCAATACACCTTCCCCCTAAATGTGCTGTTTCCCCACTGATTTGAAAACTGAACAGACCATATTGCTTCATAACCTGCACAAAAACAAACCACATTGCAGGATTTGGTTATTAATGCCAAGAACACAATTATACCGTACAGACTAAAAACATCACACAGATGAGGAACAGACCAAAATCCATCCAGCTCTTATGCATCTACCCATTCAAGTTCACGGTGACCGTGGACTGTAAAGCTTCAAATTAACATTGTTCCAAGTCTTCTTCAGCTATATTATAGCTTTGTGAGGTGAACTTGAAGTTATTATTACTCATTGAAAATGTTCTAGATCTCTGATCAAACATGGCCCCTGTGCTGCAGGTTTGACATCATGACGTCCGGTTTCAATAATTAATGATGTTTGATGTCACTGACTCCCAGAGCTATAGGCAGCATATTTTTATTTGAGAGATGCAGTGGAGGTGAAAGTGATCAGTGAACAATGAGGCATGTCAATTACAAGATCCGTCTCCTGCCAGACTCCACTGAGTTGCAGTAAAATGTAGTTCATACATTAATGCACACAGCAAGACAAAATTTCATTCTTCACAGCATGTAAACAAACAACATACTTTCCATTATATTTTGCACTAATTTGAACAGAACAAGAAAAATGGGGTCTCATTTGTATTTCTGAAATTGTTCTTAGGCATGTTCTAATGTTAGGAGTTGTCAGTCCTCTGTCATGTGTGTCAAGTGTTCCCGCCTCTTGTGTCCTTATTTGGTTTGTTTCCTGTCCTTGTTTAATGTGATTATCAGTTCATTCTCGTCCAGCTGTGTTTGTCTCATTATGTTTGATTATCCTGTGTATTTAAGTTCCTGCTCATTCAGTTTTGTGTTGTCTGGTCTATTCGTTACTCCCCGGTGTCCCTGTCTGTGTCAGCCTTGCCTTGTCCTGCCCAGCCTTGTTTGTCCTGCCCAGCCTTGTTTGTCAACATTAAAGACTATTATTTTAGTTTACTCCTTGTCTGTGTGTTCCTGTATCCTCCTCGTGTGTGCATTAGTATTAGTATGAGTATTGTTAATGGGGTGGCCACATACCAAGGTTAGTCATTTGCACAAAACACATCCAAACATCTCTATATAAGGGCTTTCGCTTACACACTTAGTGTCACTCATCCTAAACAAATTTATCAAATAAATGACAATTTTAATACAATACAATATTTAATACAATTAATGCCTTTTATAAAGAGCCAGATTACAGAACTCCCATTAACCTTTCAAACACACATCTGTGCTTTTATGAAGAGGCATCTTGGGGCCTTTGGCTAAAATGCATCCTTTATATAGGACAACACATAGCCTATATATATATATATAAATGTACATACATACATATGTATACAGTATATATATTTAATAGTTTATACCCTTGGTAAATATGATCAAAGAAGGGTGTGAAAATAAATTTGCATTTGTTCTTTCATCAAAAAAATATATATGTAAAAAATAGATACAAAATTAATAAATAAAAATAATACAAATATAAATAAATACATACATAAACAAACAACTCTAATATACATTTTTTCTCTGTGTATTTCCATCACAAGGAATAAAACCAAAGAATATAGTTCTGATGTGCAACAACAACAACAACAACATTGTTGAGCTTCATAAATTAGAAAGAGGCTGTAAGGAAAGAGCTAAAGCATTGTAAATTCCCATTTCCACCACCAGAGCACTAATTAAGACTTTCAAAACAACAGAAAATATTATAAATCTGCCTGGAAGAGGACGTATGTCTATATCGCCCTGATGCACGGTGAGGAGGGCAGATTGAGTAGCTAAAGACTCTCCAAGGATCACAGCTGGAGAATTGCAGAAATTAGTTGAGTCTTGGGTTCAGAAAGCTGATCTAATTAAACAGTGCCTACAACATCACTTGTTGTTTGGGAATGTTTAATGAAAATGTTTAATTGTTGTCATCCAAAAACAAATTCCAAATGGGACAGAGTTTTATGGTCAGATGATCTAAAAACAAATATCAACATAAACACAAAAATGTGTCATTGACAGTGTTGGGGAGTAACTAGTTACATGTAACGGAATTATGTAATTTAATTACAAAATTAAAGTAATTGTAATTAGTTGCAGTTACTAAGAAAAGATGTGTAATTAAATTACAGTTACTTATGAAAATGTTAAGGATTACACAGAGGGTTACATCTGATTTTTTCACACACACTCCCACATACAGATTTAACTGATTTCTTTCATAAATTGCAGTGACTGCTCTAAAATATGAAATACCAATGTTTCAGAAGTCTATAACATGCTTATCCAATAAGTCTTATATTTCCTATATGGGTTTATGTATATGTTTTTTTTAAGATTAACTGTTTTTTCTAAGGCATCATTAGATTCCAATGTTTCCTGTCATAGCTATGCAAAGATTTGATTTCAAAATCAGTATCATAGCTATTAAAATATTTATTGTTATGATTTTAAATCTGTATTTAACCTCATAATGATTTTAAAGTAAGTTTGATTTTGAGGTGGCTGTGCTTCAAAGGGGACATCGGATGCCTATTTTCCACAAGTTGGTATGATTCTTTAGGGTAATATTGAAATGGTCTCGGTAGGCGTGTAAAAGAACACAGCAACTCGTTTCGGTGCATATCTCTTTACATGTCAATGAGCTCTGCTCACCCCGCACCTCTCTTCTGTGGAAGAGCAAAGGTGATTTGCAGATAATCATAAAAAAATATAAAGTGGGAGACTTACTTCTTCTGGAGGTTAATGGTTGCTGATCCATCCTTTAGTTTGAACTTTTTAACAAAACTTGCCTTGAATTGTCCCTCATTCAGAAAGCAGAAAGAGTAAACTGATTTACCCAGCCAGAAATAAACTAATTTAGTGAAAGTGAAGTGATGTGTGGCCAAGTATGGTGACCCATACTCAGAATTTGTGCTCTGCATTTAACCCATCCAAGTGCACAAACACACACCGTGAACACACACCCGGAGCAGTGGGCAGCCTTTTATGCTGCGGCGCCCGGGGAGCAGTTGGGGATTCGGTGCCTTGCACAAGGGTCTCACTTAAGTTGTGGTATTGAGGACGGAGAGAGTGCTGGTTATTCACTACAAAATCAAAATGGCTTGATAATTGAGACTGTTTAGGCTTTTGGGGGATTGAAAAAGGAGTTCATTTTTACCATTGTAGGGTGATTGTGTCCACACTGCAAAGACATATTTATATGCAAATGAAGATATTTTGCATCCACTGTCTCCTTTAAAATTATAATATTATCATCTTAATTCAAGTGATGAAGGATTTGGAAAGTCTGACAGTAGTCAGTGTTGAGCACTACTGTAAGGTTAACCCTGCCTGGTTTACATGTTTAAAAATGATTGACAGTTGAAAACATTAGAAATTTAGAAAAGTAATCAAAAAGTAATCAAATGTAATCAGTTACTTTACTTTTATAAAGTAATTGAAAAGTTACACTACTTATTACATTTTAAGTAGGGTAACTTGTAATCTGTAACCTATTACATTTCCAAAGTAACCTTCCCAACACTGGTCTTTGAGCACAAAACGAAGCTTCTGCCATGGCCGTCACATTCCTCTGACCTGAACCCTATAGAAAATGAGTAAAGAAAAGAGAAGAAGCACTGACATTGAGCTGTGAATCTGGAGGATCTGGAGTGATTCTGGATGAAGGAATAGTCTCGGATCTCTTATCAGGTGTTCTCCAAACTCTTCAGGCTTTAGGAGAAAACTCAGAGCTGTTATCTTGGGAAAAGGACGTTGCAAAAAGTATTGAACAAAAGGGTACCATAAATTGTGGCCAAAAACATTTATTTCATGTCAAGTCAAGTCACCTTTATTTATATAGCACCTTTAACAATACAAATTGTAACAAAGCACTGCACAGTATCAAAATAGGCAAGTTGTGTCAATAATGTAAAATGATAGGATTTAACACTCAATTTTCAGCTGAATGCATTTCATTATAGAATTTAGTGATGGCATTGTCCAGCTCAGTTCAGTTTAAATAATATTTGTGCAATCAAGTCGATGATATTGTTGGAAATTAAGATTCCCCAACTAAGCAAGCCAGAGGCGACAGCGGCAAGGAACGAAAACTCCATCGGTGACAGAATGGAGAAAAAACCTTGGGAGAAACCAGACTTAGTCGGGGGGCCAGTTCCCCTCTGGCCAGACGAACCAGTAGTTTGTTCCAACTGCAGCAAAGTCAGAGTGTAAGCAGTCCACTGGTTCCAGTGGTCTTTACCCGATGGATGTCTAGGTGACGAGTTCCTCACTGGAGATCTGTCTCTGGGGCTCATCTATGTGTCCTAGACTCCGCTGACGTTCAGGGCTGTAGAGGTTGTCTTTAGGTACTGATCCTCCATTTATGGCAGACTTTTGTTAAGTCAGTATAATCGCTGATGGTTGGCTTCCTCTGAGGTCCTCCGAGGGGTTGCCACCATCTCTTCTCAGGTGTTCGGTCATCTCAGATCGTTTAAGGGTTGGATCCAGACTGAAGCTTGTGTAATTCCTAGCTACCACGGGATGTTAATCCCGTGGCAGAAACATAGAAACAATAAGACAATTAGCGTAGCAGTTGTTCCATCCAGGAATAACCCTGGATGAAATTATCAGTATAACCCAAGCTAAAGCATAATAAAGTGCATTTGTTCAGAAAGACTAGCAGTACAAGATTGTGAGATGCATTATATGAATGCTTGGCTAAAGAGATGTGTCTTTAATCTAGATTTAAACAGAGAGAGTGTGTCTGAACCCCGAACGTTATCAGGAAGGCTATTCCAGAGTTTAGGAGCCAGATATGAAAAAGTTCTACCTCCTTTAGTGGACTTTGCTATCCTAGGTACTACCAAGAGTCCGAGTTTTGCGACCTTAGGGAACGTTGGATTGTAGCGTGATAGAAGATTAGTTAGGTACGCAGGAGCTAAATCATTTAGGGCCTTATAGGCTAGTAATAATATTTTGTAACTAATACGGAACTTAATAGGTAGCCAGTGCAGAGACTGTAAAATTGGAGTAATATGATCATATTTTCTTGACCTGGTAAGGACTCTAGCCGCAGCATTTTGTACTATCTGTAGCTTGTTTATTGAAGATGCAGGATAACCACCTAGCAGTGCATTACAATAGTCCAGTCTAGAGGTCATGAATGCATGAACTAGCTTTTCAGCATCAGAAACACTTAACATGTTCCGTAGCTTGGCAATGTTTCTAAGATGGAAGAATGCTGTTTTTGTAACATTTGAAATATGATTTTCAAAAGATAGGTTGCTGTCTAATATAACACCCAGATTTTTAACTGTAGAGGAAGTAACATTACATCCGTCTAGTTGCAAATTGTAATCCAGAGATTCTGTGTACTGTTTTTAGGTCCAATAATTAATATCTCTGTCTTATCTGAATTTAATAGGAGAAAATTACTGGTCATCCAATCTTTTATATTTTTAACACACTCCGTTAGCTTAGATAGTTTAGAGGTTTCATCTGGTTTTGTTGAGATATATAGTTGAGTGTCATCAGCATAACAATGGAAACTAATCCCGTATTTTCTAATAATATTACCAAGGGGCAACATATATAATGAAAATAACAGAGGACCTAGGACAGATCCTTGTGGTACTCCATACTTTACTGGTTTAATTGAGATTACTCCCCGTTTAAATAAACAAAGTGGTAGCGATCGGACAGGTAGGATCTAAACCATCTTAGAGCCTGCCCTTGAATACCTGTATAGTTTTGTAATCGATCTATCAGTATGTCATGATCTATAGTGTCGAACGCAGCACTAAGATCAAGTAAAACTAGCAGCGAGATGCAGCCTTGGTCTGACGCAAGAAGTAAGTCATTTGTAATTTTAACAAGTGCAGTTTCTGTGCTATGGCGGGGCCTGAAACCTGACTGAAATTCTTCATAGATATCATTTTTGAGCAAAAAGGAGCACAATTGAGCAGACACTACTTTTTCTAATATTTTTGACATAAACGGAAGATTTGAGATGGGCCTGTAATTTGCCAGTTCACAAGGATCTAATTTTGGTTTCTTAATAAGAGGCTTAATAACCGCCAGCTTAAATGGTTTTGGACGTGACCTAAAGATAACGAGGAGTTAATAATATTGAGAAGCGGTTCTTCTGCTACAGGTAACAACTCTTTCAATAGTTTAGTGGGTACAGGATCTAATAAACATGTTGTTGGTTTAGATGCAGTGATACGTTTATTTAGCTCATCCTGTCCTATAGTTGTAAAGCAATGCAGTTTTTCTTTGGGTGCGATGAATGAAGCTGAAGTACTAGACGCTGTAGAATCTACATTTGTTATTGTATTTCTGATATTATCTATTTTTTCAGTACAGAAATTCATAAAGTCATTACTATTAAACTGTGAGGGAATATTTAGATCGGGTGACATCTGTTTATTTGTTAATCTAGCCACTGTGCTAAATAAAAACCTTGGATTGTTTTGGTGATTATCTATGAGTTTGCGGATATACTCGGTTCTTGCAGTTTTTAGAGCCTATCTATAGCTGAACATACTGTTTTTCCACGCAATTCTAAAGACTTCCAAGTTAGTTTTTCTCCATTTGCGCTCAACAATACGAGTTTCTTTCTTGAGAGAATGGGTATAACTGTTGTACCATGGCGCACTTTTTTCTCTAACCTTTTTTAATTTGATGGGGCAACAGTTTCTAACGTATTAGAGAAGATAGTTCCCATGTTGCTAGTAATTGTGTCTAGTTCATCTGTATTTATGGGTACACAGAGCAGTTGAGATAAATCCGTCAGGTTATTGGTGAATCTGTCTTTAGTGGCTGGAACAATAATTCTGCCTGGACGATAACGCAGAATATCATTATAATTATTTCATAATGAGTTTTTCCCCCAATGCAATTTTTTTCCTCCAAAAAAGGACATTTGATTTTTTAAATAAAGAATCAAAAGCATTAACGATGCAGATTTATTTTCACATGTTTCTTTGTTTATATTTATCAAGGGTAAATATATTTTTGGTATTCTTTGAATGAGACAGAAAAAACTGTTAACATTTATTTTATAAGAAAAATGACAATAATTGATTTAGTGTCTGTAAGCGTATTTTAGTGTAAAGTCGATCTGTGTACTGTAGAAAGACTGATTCGGCCAAGGATTTTAGAGCTACTGTTGAAGTTCACAGTCAGGCATGAAAGTAAAATGACTGCGTGTTATATCTTAGGTTGTTATGGTGGTTGGTTGAACCTTTCGACACTGGTGTTGTCCAAGAGCCGGCATTACGTAACAAGGTTCCAGTGGCATATTTATGACACAGAGCAAGCAGGTTATGAACAACATTGTAAAAGTCAAATGGTGGGTATATTTTTATCTATTTGCTATCTGTTATTCCTAAACTAATGCCAGCAATTAATAAATATCACAAAGGACATTGACTTCTTCACCAGAAAACGTTTACACATACAAAAACTTGAATATGGCTATAAAACACACACAAAAAATATGGCCTTGATTAAGTAAATGCATGATGTCATGTCCAAAAATGCTAGAGCTGATCTACAATCAAAGTCTATGAGGAAACATATCTTTTCATGCATAACACAAGGTATGAGTTTGTGAAACTTTTCTTAAATTACAGTTTTTCTCAAATGCTAAAACACAAAAGCCAATCCTCTAAACCAAATGACCAGTTGTCTAAACACATTTACTAAATCTAGCCATCATTTTCCAATATCATAAACACATTTCACATGAAGACACAATTCACAAAACACAATCCTCCGTTCTCATAAATCTTAACACATTTTTCCTTGCTAAAACACAAGTTGCAAAAGAACTCTGCTCATATTCTCAAATGAAAGCTCATGTGATGCAAAATGCTTGCCACAGTCAGCAATATTTGAACACAATGAACACACCTGGCGTCATTCATTACACACAACGACTCAAAATTGAAGACACTTGTTGCTAATGCTGTGACCACATGTATAAAAGCAAGTTCAGAGTGCACAGTTTGCTGAAGATTCCAAACAAACACAATGGATGAAGGCAGAGTCAGGGGAAGAGGAATTCGAGTCAGAGGAGGGAGAAGAGCTGGCCATGGAAGAAGAGGAGGAGGCCAACAAGGGAGAGGAGAAGGTCCAGGAGGGAGAGCAAGACAACCTCGCACCATCATTACGGACGAGATGCGAGCAACAGTCATTGACCATGTCATTGTCCATGGCATGACAATGGCTGAAGCAGGACTAAGAGTCCGTCCAAACCTGAGTAGGTTCACCGTGGCCACCATTATCAGGGCATTCAGACAACACAACAGGTATTGTACTCTATTGCTTTCTTTGTCACAATACAATTTTACAAGCCTGTGAAAGTAGTCTATTGGTTTCAAATCAGTTGTTACTGTATTGTAAAACATGTCAATTGACAACACATGTTTCTTTCTTTAGAGTTGAAAGAATGCCACATAGAGGTGGGAGGGTTGCCATATTTACAGCGGCACAAGAAACCCTCATTGTGGATATGGTTCGTGAGAACAACCTCATCAGACTCCGGGAGATCAGAGACAAAGTCATTGCCGATAATGTCAACTTTGAGAGCATTGATGATGTCAGCTTGGCCACAATAGACCGAGTTCTCCGGCGCCAAAAGATGCGGATGAAACAGGTCTATAGGGTTCCCTTTGAGCGCAACTCTGCGCGACACAAAGACCTACGTTACGAGTATGTGCAAGTAAGTATACATCCATGTTCACAGTACAGTTAGTGGACATACTGTGTTGCTCAGTGGCCTACATTACTTCTGGACAATACTGTGCTACCTGATTGACTGTTGTTCTGAACACCTGTGCACTTTCACATTTTCACAGAGGATATTACAGTTGGACGCGATGGCCAGACCTCATGAGTACCTCTTCCTGGATGAGGCTGGCTTCAACCTGCAGAAACGAAGGCAAAGAGGCCGTAACATCATTGGCCAAAGAGCCATCACTGAGGTTCCTGGCCAACGGGGGGGTAATATTACTCTTTGTGCGGCCATGGGTTTGGAGGGGCTTGTCCACCGGCATGCTGTCCTTGGGTCTTACAACACCCAACGTCTCCTCACCTTCCTAGAGGAGCTAAAAGACATCCTCCTGGACCGCCAACAACACCATCCTGGGCCCGCACATCACATTTATGTGATCATTTGGGACAATGTACGCTTCCACAGAACAAACCAAATCAGAGAGTGGTTCACCACCAACAGTAACCACTTTTTAAACGTCTGTCTGCCACCCTACTCCCCTTTCCTGAACCCTATAGAGGAGTTCTTCTCATCGTGGAGATGGAAGGTTTATGACAGACAACCATACACTAGAGAGAACCTCCTAAGGGCAATGGAGCTGGCCTGTGTTGACATCCCAGTGGAGGCCTTCCAAGGATGGATTCGCCATTCCAGGGCGTTTTTCCCGCGGTGCCTGGCAAGAGACAATATAGCCTGCGATGTGGATGAGGTGATGTGGCCCGATGCAGCTCAGCGACATGATGCCGCACAGTGATTGTGGTGTAAATAAAAAAACTTCACACCCTGATCATGTTTTCAAGAGTACTGTTGTGTGCAATAGATTCTGTTTTTGCATTGAGTTGTGTTACAGTAGTGTACATGCAGAATTTACTATAGATTTATACTCTTCATATGAAACTCACAAATCTAAATGCCTAATCCTCTGCAGAGATCTAAGAAGATCCATTACTGTAAAGTTTCTAAAAATATGCATTGGCAGTTATGAAACAAAGAACCTTCTCACAAATTGAGCATTGTGTTTTCAATTGTTTTGCTGTAGTGTGTAATGATGTGTATAGTGTTTACATTTTTGAAAGCTTCGAGCTGCTCTTTTGGTGTGAAAGTTTGAGTTTTGAAGTGAGAAGGTGTGGTTGTGTTTATGTAGCTTTAGAAAAGGGTGTTGTGTTTAGACATTGGGGAACATGGAGGAAACGTTTGTGAAATGTGTTTTAGCATTTGAGAAAAACTGTAATAAACATTAATTTAATTCCATTAAATATTTTTTTTGCTTGTTTTTGAAAGATGATTATTATGTTTCTTAGTAACTGTTTACAATTTTAATTATATATATATATATATATATATATATATATAAACTGTGTATGTATGTATGTATGTATGATGTATATACAGGTACATCTGATAAAATTAGAATATCATGAAAAAGGTCAATATATTTTTGTGACTCGTTTCAGAAAGTGAAACCCATATACACTGACCAAAATTATAAATGCAAAACTTTTGTTTTTGCAAACATTTTTCATAAGCTGAACTCAGAGATCTAAGACTTTTTCTATGTACTTAAAAGTCCTATTTCTCTCAAATGTTGTTCACAAATCTGTCTAAATCGGTGTAAGTGAGCACTTCCCCTTTGCCGAGATAATCCATCCACCTCACAGGTGTGGCATATCAAGATGCTGATTAAACAGCATGACTAATGCACAGGTGTGCTTTAGGCTGGCCACAATAAAAGGCCACTCTAAAATGTGCAGTTTTATCACACAGCACAATGCCACAGATGTCACAAGTTTTGAGGGAGCGTGCAATTGGCATGCTGACTGCAGGAATGTCCACCAGAGCTGTTAACCGTGAATTGAATGTTCATTTCTCTACCATAAGCCATCTCCAAAGGCGTTTCAGAGAGTTTGGCAGTACATCCAACCGGCCTCACAACCGCAGACCACGTGTAACCACACCAGCCCAGGACCTCCACATTCAGCATCTTCAACTCCAAGATCATCTGAGACCAGCCACCCGGACAGCTGCTGCAACAATCGGTTTGCATAACCAAAGAATTTCTGCACAAACTGTCAGAAACCGTCTCAGGGAAGCTCATCTGCATGCTCATCGTCCTCATCGGGGTCTCGACCTGACCGCAGTTCGTCGTCATAGCCGACTTGAGTGGGCAAATACTCACATTCGATGGCGTCTGGCACTTTGGAGAGGTGTTCTCTTCACGGATGAATCCCGGTTTTCACTGTACAGGACAGATGGCAGACAGCGTGTATGGCATTGTGTGGGTGAGCGGTTTGCTGATGTCAATGTTGTGGATCGAGTGGCCCATGGTGGTGGTGGGGTTATGGTATGGGCAGGCGTATGCTATAAACAATGAACACAGTTGCATTTTATTGATGGCATTTTGAATGCACAGAGATACCGTGAAGAGATCCTGAGGCCCATTGTTGTGCCATTCATCCACGACCGTCACCTCATGTTGCAGCATGATAATGCACGGCCCCATGTTGCATGGATCTGTACACAATTCCATAACATTTAACATGTTTGGGATGCTCTGGATCGGCGTATACGACAGTGTTTTCCAGCTCCTGCCAATATCCAGCAACTTTGCACAGTCATTAAAGAGGAGTGGACCAACATTTCACAGGCCACAATCAACAACCTGATCAACTCTATGCGAAGGAGACGTGTTGCACTGCTTGAGGCAAATGGTGGTCACACCAGATACTGACTGGTTTTCAGACCCACTCGAACCTACATCAATACAGTAAAACTGCACATTTTAGAGTGACTTTTTATTGTGCCCAGCCTAAGGCACACCTGTGCAATAATCATGCTGTCTAATCAGCATCTTGATATGCCACACCTGAGAGGTGGATGGATTATCTCGGCAAATGAGAAGTGCTCCCTAACACAGATTTAGACAGATTTGTGAACATTATTTGAGAGAAATAGGCCTTTTGTGTACGTAGAAAAAGTCTTAGAACTTTCTAAGCTCATGAAAAATGGGGGCAAAATCAAAAGTGTTGCGTTTATAACTTTGTTCAGTATATTATATAGATTCATTACACAGAGTGAAATATTTCAAGCCTTTATTTCTTGAAATTTTTAAGATTATGGCTTACAGATAATTAAAACCCAAAATTCAGTGTCTCAGACCATTAGAATATTACATAAGATACTTAAAAATTAGGATATTTTAAACAGAAATGACAGGCTTCTGAAAAGTATGTTCATTTCTATGCACTCAATACTTGGTTGGTCCTCCTTTTGCATGAATTACTGCATCAATGCGGCGTGGCATGGAGGCAATCAGCCTGTGGCACTGCTCAGGTGTAATGGAAGCCCAGGTTTCTTTGTTAGCGGCCTTCAGGTCATCTGCAGTGTTGGGTCTGGTGTCTCTCATCTTCCTCTAGACCATCGGTTCCCAACAGGGGGGTCCCGGCCCACAAGGGGGCCTCAGCGAGCTCTGTGGGGGGTCGCGTCACATATTTTGAAAAGTGTTGAGCGGTGAGCAATAAGGAGAACGATCATATTACATTAGCTAATTTTATCCACGATCCCCTGGCTGACAATAAAATGGACACATTTGTAATTCGTCCTCCACAAAAACGACCGAGTCCCACTGATTCGCCAACAGCAGCTGATAGTAATGACCCAGGCATACTGGACCCAGGTGAGGGAGCGCCCACTAATTCGGGTCGCAGTGCTAGCAATACTGGAAACACGAAATGCAGGAAATACCAAGATAGTTACCTGAACTATGGTTTTATTTCATTTTCTCGTTGCAAAGAGTCCCTGCCCCAGCCACAGTGCATTGTCTGCACCAAAATCCTTGCTAACGAATGCATAAGGCCGTCCAAACTTATAAGACATTTGCAGACAACTCATCCCCAATACCGCGACAAGCCCAGGGCATTTTTTGAGCGCAAAATAATTGACACACACCCAAAATGAGATGAGGGAAGTCACTGCTACTGACAAGAAACTTCTAAAAATATTGTATACGGTGGCTGAAAAAATCGCCAAAGCAAAGAAAGGGCATACAATTGCAGAAACTTTGATTTTGCCATGCGCAACAGAGATTGTCAAGGAATTGTTTGGAGAGGATAAGTCTAAACAACTGGCTAAGATGCCATTATCAAATAATACGGTCAAACGTTGCATTGCAACAATGTCAGAAGACGTGAGGGATCAGCTTTCTGCGCGACTTCGTGGTAATAACTTCGCACTTCAAATAGACGAGTCTACCGACGTGTCAAAAATGGCACAACTCCTCGCATACGTTCGTTATGAATGGGAAAACGAGGAGTTTTAGATGTGGCCGTAAAAATCGTGAACTTTGTGAAAGCCAGAGCCACCAACTCCCGGTTATCCACTGTTCTCTGCCAAGAGGTAGGCGCTGATTACCACACCCTGCTGATACACACTGACGTGAGGTGGCTGTCCAGAGGGCGGGTGCTGATGCGTCTGTTCAGCCTGAGGGAGGAGTTGCGTGACTTTCTTGCGGACAAGAGACCAGACCTTGCAGAGTTTTTGGATGATGACAAATGGCTCGCTCAACTCAGCTACCTTTCAGATATATTCGGTGAAATGAACAAGCTTAACAGAGCAATGCAAGGTGCAAACATAAACACTGTGGTGCAGCATGAACGAGTAGAGGCTTTCGAAAGAAAACTACACATGTGGAAAACCCGTGTCTCCTCCGGAATCAGTGACATGCTTGAGCAAACCCATGCATTTATTGCAGACAGACACTTGACTTTTAAAATCATTCAACGTCAAATAACAGTGCATATATCAAAGGTCCTGGAGAAATTTAATAGTTATTTCCCAGCTCTAACGGAGGAGCAGGCAGCTGATTTTCTGTGGATCAGAAACCCCTTCACTGAGAACATTGAAGCAAAGCTTCCAGCTACTCTGCCATCAAGACTTCTGGAAGAGCTTATATAAATATCCTCTGATGCCAGCCTGAAAGCCCATTTCAGTGAGGTTCCATTGGAATCATTCTGGTCTGAAATTGCTGAAGAACACCCAGTCTGTTACGTAGCTGCAATGAAGGTGCTGATTCCCTTTAGCACCACCTACCTTGGTGAAGCTGGGTTTTCAACCATGACAGCCCTTAAAACCAAATACAGGGCCAGACTGACCCTTGAGGATGATATGCGCCTTGCCCTGTCAAAGATCTCTCCACGCATTGACCAAATTATTACTCAATGCCAGCAGCAATCCA
>CM049811.1:1109484-1204211 GCA_027422405.1 Ptychobarbus kaznakovi
GCATAAGTCTGTCTTGTGGATGGTGCTCGTGGTGAAGCGATAGTGAGAGCTACCTCCTGGGGTAGGTCACCTTGAACCCCCACGTCCTGTCCATGGGTGCCAGAGGGTGCCCTGTCTCTGAGAAAGCAGATCGAGAATGGGAATCGGCCAGGGAGGGGCTGTCGCGAGGAGCATGAGTTCCCGGGAACCAGGTCCTGCTGGGCCAATATGGAGCCACTAACAGGACCTGTTCCTCATCCTCCCTGATCTTGCACAGTGTCTGTGCTATTAGGCTCACTGGGGGAACGCATATTTTCACAGGCCCTGGGGCCAGCTGTGTTTCAGTGCATCCATGCTGAGCATGCCTCGGATAGGGAGTAGAACCACTGGCAATGGGCAATTTCTGGAGATGCAAACAGGTCTACCTGAGCAACTCTGAACCGACTCCAATCAGCTGGACTGCCTGTGGATGGAGTCTCCACTCCCCAGGAAGTGTTGCTCGAGACAGCTTGTTGGCCGCCTGATTGAACACTCCTGGGATGTGGATGGCAGGAAGCAACCTCAGATGCTTCTGACTCCAGAGAAGGAGGTGACACTATGTGTAAACCGCATTGCCGGTAGATATACGAAAAGGTCGCCATGTTGTCCGTATGGACCAGAATGTCCTTGTCTCGAAGGCGCCCTCTGAGGCAGCTCAGGGCCAGGAGTACTGCTAGCAACTCGAGGCAATTGGTATGCCAACGCCCACCTCGGGACTCGGCCATAGAGCCATTGCTGAGGTGGTCTCATATGGAGCAGCCAAGCGGAACTATCGCCGCGGTTGCAACCACATGCCCCAGCAGCCTCTGAAAGAGTTTCAGTGGGACCGCCGTCCTGCCTGATAAAGTCTTGAGGCAGTTCTGCACCAACTGAGCACCTTTCTGGGTGAGGCATGCTGTCTGGCTGACCGAATCTAACTCAATGCCGAGAAAAGAGATCCTCTGCATTGGCACGAGTTTGCTCTTTCCCCTATTGACCCGAAAACCCAACTGGCTGAGGTGCCCGAAAGGCAGGAGCTTGTACTGACACACCCGACTCTCGAACGTGAATAGCAAGGATGCCCTTCTAAGGGAGGATTGAGACATGAATGCGCGCATCCTTCAGGTCGATCGCTGCAAACCAATCTAGGGGACGGATGCACTCAAAAATGCATTTCTGCGTCAACATCTTCGCACGGATCAAAACTCGCAGATCAAAGATTGGTCGTAAACCACTGCTTTTCTTGGGCACAATGAAGTAAGGGCTGACAAACCCTGACCTCATATCGGCTGGAGGGACCGGCTCTATCGCATCCTTCACCAGCAGGACTGCAATTTTCGCACGTAAGACAGGGGCATCAGCCGCCTTGATTGAAGTTAACCGGTGGGACCAACGGGACCACCGACATACCAGCGGAGGGGCAGCGAGATGGAACACAGGGACCCAGCCCGGGGCCTGTGACGGCCTGGCCTGTGACGGCAGGGGGCGGGGTCTGGGTGTGCAGCGTAACACTCACCTGATTCCTCCTTGTGCGGGAGGAACACAGGAACCCGGCTTGAGGCTGGTGAAAGCCCGGCGTGTGACGACTTGAAGCAGGGACTCAAGTGCTACAGCCCTTACCTGGTTCCACGAATGGGCAGGAGGAGGGAAGCGATTCCGTGATACACGGTTCACCACTGTCCTCCTCTTGAGACCCAGAGACTGAGAAACCACTCCTTTACTGATGTTTTTTTTTTGGGGGGGTGCCGTGTACACCAAAGCGGCTCCACCATCGAGGGTGGTGAGGATGGAGGAGCTCCAAGATTTGTTTTGGGCAGTGAAAGGTGCCTTCCACGATCTTGTAAGCTTCTCATGCACTTCTGGGAAGAATGGTACCGGAGGAGGGTGCTGAGAACCAGTGCGACCTCCACTGAGAAACCACTCATCCAGCCTCGAAGAATCTGTGAAATCAGGTGGAGGATTCCACACGAACCCGACATTCTCGGCGGCCCGGGAGAGCATAGCCGTCATGTCTGGGTCTGGCTTGGACAACGCTACACACCTCTTCTTCTCTGCCGAGTATTATTTAGCGTTTAACATTCTCCTAATGTTAGCTACTTACCAAGCCTTTCCGTGTTTGTTTTGTGTTCAGTCTCCTGTATTGTTCTGCGTTTTTTACTCTCCCAGTGTTAGCTGCTTTACGGAGCCATTCCTAGTTTCCGTTTCTTATTTTAGTTAGTCTAGTCTTTTCGTGTTTCCTTGTTCCTGACCTTCTGCCTTGTATATTGGATTACCCCCCTTGTCAAGCCCTCTGGATATTGTTCGCCAATCGAAGACCACGCCCGTTTACTTGAGTACCCATCTGCCTTGCCCTCAATATACCTGTTTTGCCATTTGTTCGACCCTGCCTGTGTTTTGACCATGCCTATTAATAAAAGCTTGCACATGGATCCGCACGCCTCTCGTCTTGTCGGCCCCGTTACACCAGCAAACCCTAAAACAGACAACAGTTTACAGTTGTTTTTCAGTGGCAGCAGAAATATGAAAAACTTTTGGGTGAAACTTGTTTACTTTTTTTCATACTTGTATTACTTGTGGAAAAACTTGAAACAATTTTGAATAATCATAAATAATGGCATTTATTTTTGTACAGTTTGTTTTTGTTTAACCTGTATATCATGTGTTTTTTAATTAGTGTGTTTTTCAATTAGCATGTCTTTGTGTTTTGCTTTGGCATTGAAATTGGTACCGAGAACCGTGGATTTCCATCAGAGGTGTAAAGAGTAGCTGAAAACCATACTTGAGTAAAAGTACAGATACCTTACAGTGAATACTCCACTACAAGTTACAAATTACTAATTCCAAAACAACTTGAGTAAAAGTATTAGAGTATCTGGTTTTAACAGTACTTAAGTATTGTACTTATACTAAATATAGGCTCAAAGATGCACTAGTAAAATAGACATGACAGTCAAAAATGTTAACATTGTACTAAAATAGAAAGATGCACTAGTGCACTAGTAAAATAGGCATGACAGTCAAAAACTGTAACATTGTGGAGAAGCTGGGGAAAACAGGCAGAGGCAAGGATCTATGTGCAGGTACTGTAGTTCATGGAAAAACTAGAACAAACAATAAGCCAATAACCACAGGAAAACAGACAACCATTACATTCAACAAGTCACAAAGAACTAAAGAAACACTAGGGCTGTATATATACAGGAGGCTAACAGGTTGATTAAGATAAGATACAAACACCACGCGGGAGACAGGAAGTGACATAAAATTTGAGGACAAAGCACAGAAAATGCAACAAAAACAAGAGATTATTTGTGAGGAGAGTAATCAAACTTATTTTCTAAAACCAAAATAAAACTGAACACCTCAAAATTGCAAAAAAAACAAGCAAAAAATTCTAACCTTCAAACAGGTCTCTGCAATATAAAGGATAAATTAAATAATGTTAAGTAAAAATTAAAAAGTCAAAGTCGTCTTGCACTGGATGTGCTGGTTTCGGCCTCATTGCCAGCTGCAGTCATGTCCTCATCTCATATATAAAACACCTGTGATTCCCAACTACTTGCTCTACAACTACAAACTCTTTTGGTGTCAAGCAAAATGTCACCGGGCCCACGCGTCGTTTTAATCATACACTAGATTTAATTATATCGATGGAATTGATCTTACTGATATTGATATCGTACCTCAAAGTGGATGTTGCTGACCATCCTTGTATGCATGATGCATATTACTGATTTTAACTATAGGCTCTGCGTAATGTCCAGGCAGAACTATTGTTCCAGATAAAGAAGATTCACCAATAACCTGCCGGATTTATCAAGCTCTGTGTAATAACTACAGATACTAGACTAAGCTAAAATTACTAGCAACATGGGAACTATCTTCTCTAATACGTTAGAAACTGTTGCCCCCATCAAATTAAAAAAAGGTTAGAGAAAAACGTGCTGTGCCATGGTACAACAGTTATACCCTACTCATGGTACTACAGTTGTACTCTAACCTTTTTTCTCAAGAAAGAAACTCGTAATATTGAGTGCAAATGGAGAAAACTAACTTGGAAGTCTTTAGAATTGCGTGGAAAAACAGTATGTCCAGCTACAGACAGGCTCTAAAAGCAGCCAGGGCCGAGCATATCCGCAAACTCATAGATAATAACCAAAACAATCCAATGTTTTTCTTTAGCACAGTGCCTAGATTAACAAATAAACAGATGTCACCCGATCTAAATATTCCCTCACAGTTTAATAGTAATGACTTTCTGAATTTATTCACTGATAAAATAGATAACATCAGAAATACAATAACAAATGTAGATTCTACAGCGTCTAGTACTTAAGCTTCATTCATCGCACCCAATGAAAAACTGCATTGCTTTACAACTATAGGACAGGATGAGCTAAATAAACTTATCACTGCATCTAAACCAACAACATGTTTATTAGATCCTGTACCCACTAAATTATTGAAAGAGTTGTTACCTGTAGCAGAAGAACCGCTTCTCAATATTATGAACTCCTTGTTATCTTTAGGTCACGTCCCAAAACCACTTAAGCTGGCGGTTATTAAGCCTCTTATTAAGAAACCAAAACTAGATCCTTGTGAACTGGCAAATTACAGACCCATTTCAAATCTTCCGTTTATGTCAAACATTTTTGAAAAAGTAGTGTCTGCTCAATTGTGCTCCTTCTTGCTAAAACATGATATCTATGAAGAATTTCAGTCAGGTTTTAGGCCCCACCATAGCACAGAAACTGCACTTGTTAAAATTACAAATGACTTGCTTCTTGCATCAGACCAAGGCTGCATCTCATTGCTAGTTTTACTTGATCTTAGTGCTGCGTTTGACACTTTACACTATCATGACATACTCATAGATCGATTACAAAACTATACAGGTATTCAAGGGCATGCTTTAAGATGGTTTAGATCCTACCTGTCCGATCGTTGCCACTTTGTTTATTTAAACGGGGAGGCGTCTCAATTATCACCAGTAAAGTATGGAGTACCACAAGGATCTGTCCTAGGTCCTCTGCTATTTTCATTATACATGTTGCCCCTTGGTAATATTATAAGAAAATACGGGATTAGTTTCCATTGTTATGCTGATGACACTCAACTATATATCTCAACAAGACCAGATTAAACTTCTAAATTATCTAAGCTAACGGAGTGTGTTAAAAATATAAAAGATTGGATGACCAATAATTTTCTCCTATTAAATTCAGATAAGACAGAGATATTACTTATTGGACCTAAAAACAGTACACAGAATATATTGGATCACAAATTTGCAACTAGATGGATGTACTGTTACGTCCTCTACAGTCAAAAATCTGGGTGTTATATTAGACAGCAACCTATCTTTTGAAAATCATATTTCCCATGTTACAAAAACTGCATTCTTCCATCTTAGAAACATTGCCAAGCTACGGAACATGTTAAGTGTTTCTGATGCAGGAAAGTTAATTCATGCATTCATGACCTCTAGACTGGACTATTGTAATGCACTGCTAGGTGGTTGTCCTGCATCTTCAATAAACAAGCTACAGATAGTACAAAATGCTGTGGCTAGAGTCCTTACCAGGTCAAGAAAATATTATCATATTACTCCAATTTGACAGTCACTGCACTGGCTACCTATTAAGTTCTGTATCAGTTACAAAATATCATTACTTGCCTATAAGGCCCTAAATGATTTAGCTCCTGCGTACCTAACTAATCTTCTATCACGCTACAATCCAACCCGCTCAATAAGGTCGCAAAACTCTGGACTCCTGGTAGTACCTAGGATAGCAAAGTCCACTAAAGGAGGAAGAACTTTTTTAATTTTTGGCTCCCAAACTCTGGAATAGCCTTCATGATAACGTTCGGGGTTCAGACACACTCTCTCTATTTAAATCTAGATTAAAGACATATCTATTTAGCCAAGCATTCATATAATGCATCTCACAATCTTGTACTGCCAGTATATCTGATCAAACGCACATTATTATGCTTTAGCTTGGGTTGAACTGATAATTTCATCCAGGGTTATTCCTGAATGGAACAACTGCTACGCTAATTGTCTTTATTTGTTTATCTGTTTCTGCCACGGGATTAACATCCCATGGTAACTAGGAATTACACAAGCTTCAGTCTGGATCCAACCCTTAAATGATCTGAGTTGACCGAACACCTGAGAAGAGATGATGACAACCCCTCGGAGGACCTCAGAGGAAGCCAACCATCAGCGATTATACAGAATTAACCAAATTTTGACATAAATGGTGGATCAGCACCTAGAGACCACCTCTACAGCCCCTACAGCCTTGAACGTCAGCGGAGTCTAGGACACATAGATGAGCCCCAGAGACAGATCTCCAGTGAGGACCACGTCACCTGGACAGCCATCAGGAAAAGAACCTGGGACCAGTGGAGCCCTTACAATCTGACTTTGCTGCAGTTGGAACAATCTACTGGTTTGTCTGGCCGGAGGGGAACTGGCCCCCCGACTGAGCCTGGTTTCTCCCAAGGTTTTTTCTCCATTCTGTCACCGATGGAGTTTTGGTTCCTTGCCGCTGTCGCCCCTGGCTTGCTTAGTTGGGGACACTTCATTTCTAGCAATATCATCGACTTCATTGCACAGATACTATTTAAACTGAACTGAGCTGGACGATGCCATCACTAAATTCAATAATGAAATGCCTTCAGCTGAAAATTGAGTGTTAAATCTTGTCATTTTACATTATTGACTCTATTTTCCTTTTTTGATACGGTGCAGTGCTTTGTTACAATTTGTATTGTTAAAAGCGCTATATAAATTAAGGTGACTTGACTTGACTTGACTTGCTAAGGAGCTCATATTCATTTAAAGTAGCCTTGTTGGCAAGTTTGGGTAAGGGCAAAATGCAAAAGATATTGTACTTTCAGTGCCCTGTAGTTGGCGATATAACATATTTTGTAGCAGAAATAAACTGCTGCAGAAAAGCTAGGTACCATGCAAAATGTAATGTGTTACTGCAACACTCATTTCAAATGTAGTGGAGTAAAGCGTACAGATACTCATTCAGAAATGTAATGAAGTAGAGAGAAAAAGTTGTTAATAACTTAATATACTCTTATATTAAGACTTGTATAATATATACAAGTCTTCATAACAATTACTTTTATTATTAAGGCAAGCCGTTTTGACTTTTATTCATTCTCAGGATATGAATTCTTGATATCAACAATTCAATTTTTACTAGTTAAAATGTTCATTCTTGATATCAGGAATTACATTTCCACTTGTAACAATGCTAATTCTTGATGTCAACAATTCAATTTTTTCTAGTTAAAATGCTAATTCTCGATATCAGGAATTAAATTGTCTCTAGTTAAAATACTAATTCTTGATATCAGGAATTCAATTTCAACTAGTAAAAACTGTCATTCTTGATATCTGTAATTGTATTTCCACTAGTTAAATGTCACCACAGACTGCCATTCAAAATCAATTGTTGATATCAAGAATTAAATTGTTGATATCGAGAATTGAATTGTTGATATCAAGAATTAAATTTTTGATATCAAGACTTAACATTGTTACTAGCGGAAATGTAGTTGCTGATATCAAATATTGCAATTGTTACTGGCATAAATTCAATTCCTGATATCAATAATTAGCATTTTAACTAGAGAAAATTGGATTGTTGATATCAATAATTCAAATCCTGAGAATTAATAAGTCAAAATGGCTTGCCATATCATTATTATTATTATTATGTATTCGTACTTAAATGAAGCATTCAAAACATAGAAAAAAGCTAAGCAAGAGGGTTGCCCACTATGATCCAAAGAAACCATTAAATAGTTGTAACAGCAAACTTGCACTCTCAGACACCTGAACTTCCACAAGTGCCGTCACTTGCAGTCTTTTTGGTTTTTATTTTATTGTATTTAGTAATCATTGTTAAATTGAATCTCTCAACATTTTACACAAGTAGCCAGGTGATGAAGACAAGAAAAAATAAACTAAATTTCAATGTCACTTGCAATCACCGCTTGCATTTTCTCTACCTGCGACGTCACTTGCAATTAGGATTGTAACGATACGAACGTATGATGGTATACAACGATATAAACATGTACGATTATCATACGGCAACAACTTTCCACTTAACTGTTCTCTTGCTCCACCCACACGTGCAGCGGAGACAGCATCAGAGACAGAGGCCGTTATCTCTATTCTCTATCCCACGTCAAAATATAAATAAAAATTGGTAGTATGGGAATACTTTGGATATAGAAAAGACGAAACGTGTATTGGTCCACGAGGATAGACACAGTTTACAAAAACTGGTCGCAAAGCAGCCGCAAAAAGAGGAAACACATCGAACATTTATCGAATATTTACCTATATTTAAAAACACCATCCCTCTGTGCAGATACAGTTATGTCCCATTTATAATTTAAGGTTAGTCTTATGATTTCCGTCATGCGGAGAGAATCCTAGAATCCAGTCATGACAATGAATTTACAATGCAGATGTCACATAAAACGCGCGGTTTGACGGATTGATGAATAAATAAAAAAACAGAGCTGTCAAATCACTACATGGTCTAGTGTCTGTGATTATTAAAGCAGAAAACACTGCTATATAAAAATATAATCTGTTTCGTTTTGCGTGTCTCTCTGTGAGTGAGCGGTGTTGTGTCGTGCCACTTGTGGCTCCGCTCATAGTGTTTAACAGCGCCTGCTGTCTCGCTATCTGAGGACAAACACTGAGAGCCTCACTGACACTGAGAGAACAATTAATAATCCTTTCATCCTTTTATTTGAGAAAACCATTGTCAAATACACTGACACGCAAAGCTCTTCACTACTACCCGTCTTCTTCTTCTTCTTCTTGTGTGATTTGCGGCAGCTTAGACGCTTCAAATGTGTATTACTGCCCTCCTCAGTTCACTACTACCCGTCAAAATAAAAGTCCGCTTTTTAACTTGAAGAAATTGACAGAAATTACGATTGTAGGCCTACTATAATGTAGACTACTTCTAAAATAATAAAAATAACAAATAGAAACGTTTCAGGAAAATATTTTTTATTTAGTAAATTTCTGTTGTGCAGCCCTTTACGAAAGCATAAAAGTTATTTTCATTTGATTACATTTTAATGCATTAATTTAATTTTTAAAGCTTTATACATTAATTTCATTACCACCATTTTTGATAGTATATTTGTATTATGTCATAAAAGTACAGAATCCAGAAAAAATAAGTCAAACCAGAATTTATTAAATGTTATGAATTATTAATGATGATTATAAGTTGTTAAACTAATATATAATCAATGATGAAATCTACTTGATTGTTTTTGATTAAATGAATTTGAATAAACACATGCTTTGTCAACCCAAAAAAACCCTGTTTTGATTGTTTAATACCGTATACCATGATATCGTGAAACCGTGATATTTTCTGAGCCGATTATCATACCGTTAAAATCTCATACCGTTACAACCCTACTTTCAATCCACACAAACCGTGCGTGGAGTGCAATGGAGACAAGAAGCTGTGGTGTTAAATGTTTACTAATTCCCATGTCCAGTCCTGTGCAAAGCATGACTGCTCTTTCACAATTAAATGGTGTTAAATCAAAATGAATTGTTTTAATAAAGTGAACAGCATCATTCATTCTTTGGAATGCAGAACATGTAAGGTTGGGTTTGATAGGGTTGGGTCAAACAATCTCAGGTTTGGGCCAGGTTCCCATGCATGCAGGCCTCTAAACTACAACATAATTTCTCCTTTGATTACCTTTGAATTGTATTTTTGGAAGGCTTTTAAAAACATGACATGAACTGATAGACTGACATGATAGTTTTTCTCAGTCTGTTGCTGATCACCTGACAGCTCAAGTCAGTAGGGAAGTGTTTGGGACTGTGTATGTGTTTTCGTTTGGTGCCCTCAGCCAGTTAGTGTTGCCAGGACAACATTTGTCTGTATCTCCACTGAGAGCAGTCACATGACATGTACAGTTCAGGTAGCTGGCTCAAAAAGTTCTGTGGTCACATTACCAAACAAGGCATTTTGCAGCTCCAAAGAGCCCTGTGTGAGCCATACAGCTGTCATTAAGATGAATATAAAAGCTAAGATGAATATAAAAGCACTATTTGACCCAAATTGCTCCAAACCTGCATGAGTTTCTTCCTTCTGCTGAACACAAAAGAAGATATTTGGAAGAATGTTGGTAACCATAAAGTTGCTGGTAGCCATTGACTCCCATAGTATTTTTTTCCCCTACTAAAATAGTCAATGACTACCAGCAACTGTTTGGTTACCAACATTCTTCCAAATATCTTCGTTTGTATTCAACAGAATAATAATTATTATTATAATACCGGTCTGAAACAACACGAGGGGGAGTAAATGATGATACTTTACATTTGGGTGATTTATTTGTTTAAATTTAGACCGTCTTGTCTTATAGGTTGCTTCTACTGAGTAGCTGAAGGTCTTGGAATGAGCCTCAGAGTTCCCCATGCGCTCTTATGTTGTTTTCCTCTGATGTCTAAGGATGTCTCGGGCAAATGACTGTCATTGAGCGAAGTGTACAGGAGGGCTTTCAAAGGCGAATCTGTTTTTTTTCTTTGGGCTGCCATCTGATATAAATCTGACTGGCCATCTGACACATCTGAGGTCCATTGAGAGCTTGGCAACCACAGGTTGCACTCATCCTCAAGAAATGGGAGGAAGGAGTCTTAAGACACAATAGAGCACCACTAATCCACAATATTCCAAGAAAATGGCCTAGCTTTGGAAGCACCCTCATGGATTGTGGTTCCACTAGAAGATGAAAAAATGGAAATCTAAATTGCACAGTCAACTTGTGCAATACTTTATCAATATAACATTTGCACACACACACACACACACACACACACACACACACACACACACACACACACACACACACACACACACACACACACACACACACACACACACACACACACACACACACATATTATATGACCCTGGACCACAAAACTAGTCATAAGTGTCAATTTTAAGTGTCATCAGGAAGCTGAATAAATAATATTTCCATTGATGCATCGATGTATTTGTTATGATAGGACAATATTTGGCCGAGATACAACTATTTGAAAATCTGGAATTTGAGGGTGCAAAAAAAAAAAAAACTGATAAAATCGCCTTTAAAGTTGTCCAAATGAAGTTCTTAGCTATGCACATTACTGATAAAAAAATAGTTTTGATATATTTTCGGTAGGAAATTCAAAGAACATGATCTTTACTTAATAGCCTAATAATTTTTGGCATAAAATAAAAATGTATCATTTTGACCCAAACTATATTTTTTTGGCTATTGCTAAAAATATACCCCAGTGACTTAAGACTGGTTTTGTGGTCCAAAGTTACACACACACACACACACACACACACACACACACACACACACACACACACACACACACACACACACACACACACACACACACACACACACACACACACACACACACACACACACACACACACACACACACACACACACCACACACACACACACACACACACACACACACACACACACATAGATGGATAGATGGATGGATGATGGATGGATGGATGGATGGATGGATGGATGGATAGATAGATAGATAGATAGATGATGCAAGCCTGCACATTTCTGTGTCAAAAGGAAGATTACCTTGAAGATTAACAAACTGTGTAAAATGTAATATTGAGTGTACAACAATCACTCTAAATGGTAATACTCAGAGTAACAATGAGTCAATTACAGGTTACTGAATCAAATAGTATGCTCATTTTATTCAAATCGCTTGCGAGTTAGTAAAAAAAAGGTATGCTTAGCCTTTTCATCTGTTTAAACACACACACACACACACACACATACATATATATATATATATATATATATATATATAAACATTAACATGAAAAATGTATGAATGGCCTTGAGATACAATTTTTTTTTTTTTTTTTTTTTATAATAACCGTATAACACTATACACATTACTAACATAATACCTCGGAGATTGTTCTGCAATCCTGGAAGTAAAAGTATCAAATTATTCACTGTATTGTCATGTTCAGAAGACGCATAGCAAGTGCAAGTAAGCGTTTTTGGATTTAGTTACGGGGGAAAGACTGAACATTTACAGTGCAATTGAGTTAAGAGAGAAATATCAACTGCTGGAATGCTGTAGGCAATTCATGTTTGCTCTGGATTGGGTCATTACATAAGTGACTGGAACAACTTTGGTTGCAAGCCAAAATATAATCTGTGCCATTAATTACACAAGCCATATGGTCAACAGCGTCTAAACGCCATTTCCAGTCAGTCTCCTTGGGAGGTGCTGGAAGGCATGCTGACATTTACACTAAGATCTCCGGTCTGGCCTTGGCCTGCCACTGTTTCACTAAACACTCAGTGTCTGCTGTAAACCATCACATGCTTCAAATACTTTGATAACTAAAAGCACCAAAGTTGTGTATACAGGCCATTATATTGAGTGTTTTTTTTTTAGATATTCTTTTATGCTAAATATCATGCTTTTTTATCAAATTTAAAGGGGTCTTATCTAAATTGCTGATTGACACAAAAATGGCAGTGGAGCAAGAATTTTTCACTTCTTTGAAACTATGATTGTCCAATCCACAAACTAGTCCAATTAAAAAGTAGTTAAATATTTTTAGAATTCTCAGCAATGATTCGTGAAAATTCTATTGTAGGAGGGGATTTCAGTTGTATTTTAAACCCTATTATGGATTTCCCCAAAAAATATCCCCACTCTCTCCGCAAGCAAAATCTTTAAATGCAGTTTACAGGGACTTGAGTTTTGTAGATGTCTGGAGATTGTTTAATCCCCTGAGCAAGGAGTTTACCTATTTTTCAGCACCCCATGGGTGTCACACAAAAATAGATTATTTATTTATACCAAGAACCTCATTGGACAACATATCCGATAGTTGTATTGGGAAAATAGTTATATCAGACCTTGCTTGTTTAACATTAACTGTTCATTTGAAAGGAGATTTTGGACAGATCAGACATTGGAGATTTAATTATACCATTTTGAAGGATGTAACAATTTTACATCTTACTTTAGAAAGAAGATTAGATATAATTTTTATATAAACCAAAAATCTACAAATGACCCATCTCCTTTATAGGAGACAAATAAGGTTTATGCCAGAGGTTTAATTATTTAATTTTTCAGTTAATATGAAACGGAAATAATAAGAGAAGCAGGAAGTACTATAAAAAGATTTAGCGAAGAAAGAGGAAGAGGAAGTGTATTTTAAATTTCCTTCTCCCATATTACTGAATGAGATTACAGCTCTCAGATCCACCTTGGACTCTCATCTGACACAAAATGCTAAGAAAAAGGTTAAAGATGTTAAGCAAAAGTATTATGAACATGGAGACAAACCAGGAGAGGGTTTGGCATATCTTACCAAGAAGAAATCTTTCTCTCAATACATTACATCTATCACTGGCTCTAATGGAAGTCAGTATTATGATAACAAAAATAAATATATATATATATATATATATATATTTTTTTTTTAAATACTTTTACACTGATCTTTTTATCTCAGAATTAACTAATACGTCATCAAGGGCAATGGATGATTTTTTCTCTAGTATTAGTCTGCCAGCGATTACAGAAGAGCAAAGATTTATTCTCAATGCTCCTATTACTCGAGAGGAGGTGCTGAATGCAATAAAGATGCTACAAAATGGGAAAGCCCCAGGACCTGATGGTCTTAATAGTGAGTTTTATAAAGAGTTTAATTATGTGTTGTTAGACCCAATGTTTGAGATGTTTAAAGACTCATTGTCAGGTAAAGGCCTGCCTCAAACATTGCAATACGCAAACATATCAGTTATCCTTAAAAAGGGGAAAACCTCCAGAATCCTGCTCATCATACATACTGAATGTTGCCTTACTGAATGTCGATTGCAAAGTACTGGCCAAAATATTGTCTGTTCGTTTAGAAGGCATACTACCATTAATTATTAAAGCAGATCAAACTGGTTTCATAAAAGGATGAAATTTGTGTGATAATGTTAGGTGTCTTTAAAACATAATTGAGGTGTTTAAGCAAAGAGGGGTGGGTGGCTTGATTCTTTCACTAGACGCTGAAAAGGCCTTTCACCACATAGAATGGTCTTATTTAGTTTCAGTACTGATAAGGTTTGGACTAGGAGACGTTACCAATGGTCTAAGATCGGACATTATTTTTACATATAGGGGGACTAGGCAGGGTTGCCCCTAACACCCCTCCTCTTTGCGGTGGCACTAGAGCCACTGGCAAAGGCTATTAGATCATCTACATCCATTCAAGGTTTGGCTATAGGTACTACACAGCATAAAATAAGCCTTAATGCGGATGACGTTTTGTTATTTTTATCTTCACCTGAGTCATCAATACCTCCACTCATTAATATTATTATTCTATTTAGTTTGTTTTCTGTATACAAAATTAACTTAACTAAGTCTGAAGCTATGCCTCTTGGTAGCTTAATTGATATGCCAAGTACTATATCTCCGTTTCCCTTTAAATGGTGCCTTGCAGGATTTAGGTACTTGGGAATCTTTGTGACTCCTAACTTTAATCAGATGCATACAATTATTTTCACACCCTTGTTTGAGAAAATAAAACAGGATCTTGATCATTGGAACTCCCTTCCAGTTTCATGGCAGGGTAGGATATCATTAGTTAAGATTAACGTTCTACCTAGGTTGCTTTATCCTAATCAGATGATGCCAGTTGTGTTCTCTAAAAGGGTCCTAAAAGATTTGAATGGATGGTTAAGCTCTTTTTTATGGAGCAAAAGACGACCAAGGTTTAAGATGTCAGTCTTACAATTACCAGGATCTAAAGGGGGTTTAGATCTACCCAAAATTAGAACATATCCGTTAGGTTCCCATTTGAGAAATATTTCTAATTGGATAACAAAATATATCTCCTCAGTATGTTTAGATTTTTAAACAAGTTTATCCAAATATTCATTACCAGACCTAATGTTTTTTTTTAAGTTTTAAAATCATTAAAGAAAGTTGTGTTAATCCTGTTACTATTAATATACTTAGAGCATGGTGGCTAGTTCGACGCCTGGAGGGTGCCAATTTTACATAATCCAGATTTTCAACCAGGAATAATGGATACTGGCTTTAAGCTCTGGTGTTAAAAGGGCATTGTTAAGCTACAATATTTGCTTATTGATAATATTTTAATGTAATTTCAACAAATAATGGATAAATATGAGTTATCAAAATCAGAATTTTCACAAATTAGGCATTTCATCCAAAAGATTACAACTTTAAAAGACCATTTTAAAATATCTCCAGTTGAAAGACTGCTTTTTCAAACAACTGGGAGAACATCGATTAGCCTTTTCTATTACTCTGTATGCTCTGTGAATGGCACTGACTCACAGAATATTAGGAAGAAGTGGGAAAAGGAACAATCAATTCCAATTGATGAGGATGTCTGGGAGTGTGCTAAACAAATATCAGTCTGTAATCGTGCAAGAACAATTCAGCTGAATATACTGCACAGACTAAATATATCTCCTAATCGTAGACATACTTTTAACAGTTCCTTTTTCCCATTATGTCTTAAATGTAAGACCGAAATTGGTACTCTGACTCACTGTTTGTGGTCATGCCGTTTGATACAGGATTGCTGGTGGAAAATACTTTGTGAATGCAAACTATTTTGAGTTTTGATCTAGATTTACAACCCTTTGTCATTGTTACTAGGATTGCCTGATAGTAACGTAACTTCTCTGGCTAACAGAAGACTCGTTGATGTCATGACGTTTTTGGCACGGAGAAATATTATTTTGCAGTGGACCTCTGATAAATCCCCCTCGGTGAAGGGTTGGCAAAAAGTATTAATGGAGCTAATACTGTTACGTTCAGTAATGTGGAAGGAGCACGACCAAGGAGATATGAACTAAATCAGACTTTTAATAAGAATTCACGAAGAGGATAAAAGGAATCACAGGAGTAAGTCTGCACAACATGTAGACATGAACAATAACCAACAAACTCAAACTCAAAGGACAGGAACTAATATAGGGGAGATAACGAGGGGCCGACAGGTGAACACAATGACTATTTAAACAGAACGGGGGAAACTAGGTCACAGGGGAAACACAGACATATAACAATTACCACTGGAATACCTCACTTGTTTAATTCATTCAAAGACGGACCTTTTCTACAAAGTATGGGAACCATTTGTAAATTATTTGGACCCTGGGATTGCCAATATTATGCTGTTTGGATTTCATGGATGAAAACGTATGTTCTTCTGAACGATGAGGACTTCGACCAATATGTTGAAATTTGGACAAATACGTTTTTTTATTATTATTACTTTGCTTGTTTTAGTTCTTTCTTTTCTTAAGATCCAAATGATCTGATGTTGTTGATGTCTTTGTCTATTGTGTCTTGAAGTTTGTGAAAAAAAGTTGTTATATTGCAGTCAAGCTACACTTTTGTTAGATACACTCAAGGGCTAATATTGCTGATCAGACTGAAAATCAACATAGGCTTCTTTTGCCTTTACCTGCAAAACTCTAAAACTACAATACTGTGAAATCATATAGTAGCATCACTCACCATATTGTTAGAGCCTGTAAATAACATAATTACTGATCCAAAATATACCAACTGACTTGTTGCAACTATGCATGAAATATATATACTGTATTTTTTTGGTCTCAGTTTGTTTGTACAGTATGTGTGTTGACTAAACACTATATATCAAGATATGACAATTAGATTACCTCCTTGGAGCATCATGTGATAATAATACATTGTTGGTGGTACTCTAGTAATTAAGCCTCTGGACTTGAAAAGGCTCAACATTGGCCAGAGTTATTCATAAACTAAAGAGTTATTGTGCAACCAATCATTATACCTCTTCTGGCTAAGACACTTAACTCCTGGTTTCTACAAGGTGATTGTTTTTGTCAAAAATCCTGAATGAATGGACAGTGTCTTGCATTTTCCACATATTTAGTTAATTGCAGGTAGTTTGTTGGCATTTAGCAGAAGTGTTATCCACAGTGATAATACATTTACAGGGACAATCATCCCTTGAGCAACCTAAGGTTACGTGCCTTGCTCAAGGCAACAATGATAGCAGCTGATGCCTCATACCTTGCGACGCTCAAACCAGTTACATCCACTTTCTCCTTTCCATACTGACAGACTGTGGCATGTTTTGTGGTATACATTTAATGGTGGCCCAAGCTGGACCTATCCTCTCTACATCTCCCAAAGGAAATACAGCCTTTTCAAGAAGCCTGTGGCAATGAGCACAGTAGAGGCAGATGAAGACGGCAATGGATGTCAACACGTATAGAGTGTGAAGCCTCTCTTTCACCCATCCAGTTCTTCACACTGTAGCTCACAAATTATTTCACATTCCTGCTAAAAAAAATCCATAATCTAGTGAGAGAAACCCTGCTTTGAGCTTACAGAATTAACTAAGAAATTAATGTATTTCTTTAAAAGAAAAAAATGACAGCAATTTTTATTAAAAATATATTTTTTTATCCAGTCTAATGCCTTGTCTGTCTGCATTATGGGCTGCTATCGTGTTATGTGCAGGATGGATCCTTAAAGGAACGATTTTGGAGCAAGAGAAAATACCAACACTCAGAGAAAAAAAGAAAACAGAGACTGTTTGACGTTCAGGATGTGCCAACTGGAAGAATAACAGTCAACAACATTTCCATGGCAACCATATTCAGAACTCACTGTTCCCTGTGATGCAGCAGGATTGTAGAAGACTGGCCACAGTCACATCAGTTTAAAGATGGAGAGGCACTGGCAGCACTTATCCTGACCCTTCATCAAGGCCTTCGAATGCTACACTTGACAATTTGATTGCCATTGTAGTCGTGTCTGACATTATTGATATTATACCTATATTTACTCTTCTTTAGAAAAAAGGTACAAAGCTGTCATTGGGGAGGTACCCTAAGAAATATTAAGGGGAAAATGTATATATGTACCTTTTTTACAAATTACATATTTGAATTGCATTGCCAGCACCTTGTTGAATCAACGGCATGGAGAATTAAGCCGTTTTAAGGCAAAGGTATACAAAAGTATAAAATATACATTTCACAAATGTAAAAGTATACACTCACCAGCAACTTTATTAGATGCACCTTACTAGTAGCAGGTTGGATCCTCTTTTGCCTTCAGAAAACAGCTCGATTATTTGTGGTATTGATTCAACAAGGTGTTGAAAACACCCAGTGTGGCCTTTGAAATGCAACATATGCAATGCAATGCAAAAAAATATATATAATTATTTATATAAATTGGTAAGGTTTGTATCCAAACATTCATCATTCAAAATATAATGTGTAGTATAATATACTGGACCACCCATCCCCCCACCCCAGTTTATTTCCATTAAAATCTTAACAGTACATTTGCTCCTATTCTTAAAATGAACAGTGTGTATGTGTAAACTGCTTTATGTATTATATGTATTCCATGAAGAATGAGTCAAATATTTAAAGAGAGGCTTCACGGTATAAATAAATACAGCAACATTTTCCATTTTCATGAAATGTTCATGTTCTTCGTTTAAAATGTTGTGAATCATTTAATATGTAATTTATTGACTATTTAATAAGGAGTCAAGCATCATAGAAAAATAATGTATGTGCGCTCCTCAAAGATAAGTGATTATGGGACGTGTTATTGACAGGGTGAAGGTCTTTGGGAGGTCCTGTTGGCCCAGCCCTCAAATGAGCCTGATGGAATGTACAGTGTAAAAATTGGATTTGAATTTCATAAATCTTGTAGCACTTCAGTCCTGACTTTAAAGGTGACAGGAAAATGACAGCACATCCTCCTCAACCAGGAATAACAATATGGAGTAGCGGAGGCCACGAACAGTTCTTGTAAAATAAAAATGATATAATTCTCTCAGCTATATTTTATCAGAACCATTGCCCCTATGGATACATACTGCATGGTGAGCATTTATTTCCCCTGTGAAAGTGGCCTTGTTTAATGCACTGAGTAATTTTTCACTGACAAACATTGTGTGCTGCCTGGAGGAAATTGTACGATTCACAGAATCAACACAGAGCTACACACAGGAGTGAATAATGGTCTGTGTACTGCTTCACAGACTCCTCCAGGTATCAGCAGACATATTAAGCAGCGATGAGGGCTGGGAAATAAAGAGAGTTTGCCAGTTTCCATTGGTAATACGGGGTTGTGCATTCAAGTGCCTGACAACAAATGCCTTGCAATAAGACGTGATATAGGACAACAGGCCAGGTTTTTATTGCTCGTTACTACATGGTTTGCATACAAAAAATTTTATAAACTATAAGGCATTCTCATTGTTGAGACATTAATTAAAATATGTTTTTAAGTCAAAGGAGTATGTGTCATATACTTTTATTTTTCAATAAATTCATGTACAGTAAGTTTATTACAAAATATTCATGATTCATCTTTCAAAATGTATGTAATATAATGGATTTCCCCAAAGTTATATCCATTAATATCTCCAAATATTCAATGAAGAAGGTCAAAAATGTAAAAAGAATTTCCCTAGATTAATAAAATGTGTCCAGTAATTTTGATAAACCACTATGACTATGCTCTTATTTTAAAATGTGACTTAGTCCAGATTTAGTCGGGCTGTCAGTAAACACTCCAGAGAGAGACCATTGTGTCAATTGGATTGGCAGCTGCCACATATGCTCTGAGCTGCCATGTCCTTACATACTTTGTTGGCAGAATGTGTGCTTGATGCCTTTTTCTCTTTTCTCAACAGCATTTAACTTTTTAATCACATTGAGAGTGTGAACCGTGAAATGAATCCCATCTGTCCAAATGGCACTGGCTTTCACAAAATACATCCCCCCCTGTGGAAATACATTTTCATAGGATTAGGTTTGTGGCGATGTTTTCTGTGGACTATTTACCATATGTGATACAAATCAAATGCCGTGTATAAATGACAGAACACAAAAATAATCCCGTTTTGAAGTTTCTAGGAGGAAATGTTTTGGTAAAACTGATTAGAAGCCGATTATAGATTTGCAGTGATTCAAGTTTTTGTAAAATGTCACTGCAGCAATATAATGTTTTCAAGGAATTTCCACCAATGCATATTGCACATGATACTATTTTTAATATCATTATCTTGCAATGTTTATTAAATGGATCTGGCTAATTGAGTGCAAGCACCAATATCAATTATCTTTATTTTTATTTTGTTAATCCTTGCAGACAGCAATATGTTCTATGTCACAAACAAAAAGCAAAGAAACATTAATGTTAAAGAGATGGTCAGGTTCCAGGCATTAGACTCCTAGCCACAGTTTTATGTGTTGATATGCACTCTGTCTTTTCTATCTTATCTTTCTGACAAGCCACTCCAAAGAATAGTATATGAAAAATTATCAAAGGTATATGAATCAGATACACTGGACAGGCTTGCAACTGGGAATGTTGTCCTATCCTACTGATACTCCAATAGAATTGTGTTTTCAACATACATATTTTCAGCTGTTTGAGAGCAAAAGATGGAGCAAGAAAACTTGATGATTCTGAAACTGGCTGAATAGTCGACATATGCTCTAAAAATTAATCAAATTAATTAAAAATTAATTAAACATAGACAGAGACAGACAGACGGACAGATAGATAGATAGATAGATAGATAGATAGATAGATAGATAGATAGATAGATAGATAGATAGATAGATAGATAGATAGATAGATAGATAGATAGATAGATAGATAGATAGATAGATAGATAGATAGATAGTCTGTCTATGTATCTATCTATTTATCTAGGTATCTATCTGGGTATCAAATAGACTGAAATTAATCAAACATTTGAATGGTTTATACTATAAAGATAGTTAAAAGCTATTCCAAATAATAGCTTTATAAGCAAATGCAATAGGTTGGGATTCTTTGCAGCTGAATTAGAGCATTATGGGTGTACTGGCCAGAATGTACTGCCTAGGCCTAGCTGTCTACAATCTCCTGTCTTGGTCACTGGATGACATTGAACGCCTGCTTGGGCTTTGGTGGCAGATGGCATGTCTGATATGGGCGTCCTGCCAGACCGCTTTGCTGTGACACATCCTCAACAGCTGGAGCATCAGGATATTCTTCTGACCATGTGTTGATAGCCTATAGACCCTTTTAGGGCCGACGTCACAATTACGTCACAGCGCTAGCTGGAGGCAAAACAAAGCAAAAACCGGAGGCGTCCCATTCAAACCAGCACAGATTCGGCTACACAAGGAGCTTAAAATATCATCTTGTTGTGATGTTGGGTAACAGAATTTATGTAGTAGAGGCTTGAATTAGAAATTTTAACGCATACCTGCTTTCTCCACCAGACAAAAAAAAACACGACAGCTGTGGTTAAACGAGATAAAACGAGCAAACTGGACAGAAATCATCGTCAAAAATGATTGTGTTTGCAGCTCACACTTCTTATCAGAAAAGGTTAAATAAAGTATTGTCTTTTGTTGTTATGGGTGCGTCCAAAGATTTATTATGCATCTCACTACTATGTTGTGTATGAAATAATGTATGTGTGCATGTGTGTAAAACAACAAACTGACGATGTATATGCTTAATCATCTGTAATTATACATACATTGTTTTGATTAATTGTGGCTGAAATAATAATGTAGCTCTAAAAATAGTTGCCTGCTGACATTGAAATATATACACATCTTCATAACAAGACAGACACAGTGAATTTGTCTCTACTATACACGTTAGATGTGAGTCACTCGACCGGAGGTAATCCTGTCAGATTGTCTATTCTTTGAATAAAATTGCGTGTGGGTCGGCCAATCTGATTTTGTCCATTAATGTTAACCTTTTCAAATAACAGTCGCGGTCCCGGACAGTCAGTGGCCTTGCATATGCAGGTCAAATCTCAATGTCTCCAGTTATTGTTAAAAAACAAGCTAACAAACTTCACAGCTAGCGTTAGTGAAGCGGTCAGGGGACTCTTTCTGCCTCCAGCTAAGCTCCGCCCACAGAAAAAACATTGCAATGTTTACTAACAGAAAAGGGGTCTATAGGATGGTTGTAAGAATGACGGAAAAGATAATGAGGAAGCTGATTCTGCTGATGCTCCATCGACGGTATGAACTGATTCCTAGGACTCAACAACATATGTATTTTGGAAATACTGTCCATGAATGCCAGAATGATGATATTCCTGTGACTGATCCAGGTGTTTTAAAAACTGATGACTTTGTGAGAAGGTCAGTGCAGTGTAGAACGCAGCAAGAACTGCTACTGAACAGAATCTTCAGTACAGATACCTTGAAATCGGAGTGCATTTAAATTGATGCAGCTGAATCTTATAGCTAGAGGATGATCTGTTTGAGCTAAATCAGTGATTTCAACACAAATCTAGAATTACATTATGAGCAGTGTTGGAAAGGTTACTTTGGAAATGTAATAGGTTACAGATTACCAGTTGCCCTACTTCAAATATAATAAGTAGTGTAACTTTTCAATTACTTTATTAAAGTAATGTAACTGATTGCATTTGATTACTTTTCTATATTTCTAATGTTTTCAACTGTTAATCACTTTCAAACATGTAAACCAGGCAGGGATAACCTTACAGTAGTACTTCTACTGTAGTCCTTCATCACTTGAATTACTATTATAATAATTCAATTTTAAAGGAGACATTGGATGCAAAATATCTTCATTTGCATATAAATGTGTCTTTGCAGTGTGTGGACACAACCACCCTACAATGATAAAATTAACTCTTAACTTTTAATCCCCAAAAACATAAACAGTCTTAATTATCAAGCCATTTTTATTTTGGAGTGAATAACCAGTGCTCTCTCCACCTTCAATATAATACGAGTTGATGTCCTCAACTGTCCCCCGGGTGCCACAGCAATATGGCTGCCCACTTCTCCGGGTGTGTGTTTCACTGCTGTGTGTGTGCACTTGGATGGGTTAAATGCAGAGCACACATTCTGAGTATGGGTCACCATATCTGGCCACACATCACTTAACTTTCACTAAATTTGTTTATGTCTGGCTGTGCAAATCATTTTTTACTCCAGACTGCTTTCTAAATGAGGGACAATTCAATGCAGGTTTTGTTAAAAAGTTCAAACTCAAGGATGGAGCAGTACCAATTGTTCATGATCCAGCTGCACCTCCAGAAGAAGTAAGTCTCACACTTTATATTTTTTAATGGTTATTTGAGAATCGCCTTTACTCCTCCTCAGAAGAGAGGGGCGGGTTTAGCGGAGCTCATTAGCATGTAAAGACATGCACCAAAATGAGTCGCTGTGAACAGAACTGTTTCTGACAAGGTAAAAAGGGTGTTGTTTTACACGACCACCGAGACCATTTCAAGAATATCCTAAAGAACCATACCAACTTGTGAAAAATGGGGATCCGATGTCCCCTTTGAAGCACAGCCACGACAAAATCAGACTTACTT
Source organism: Ptychobarbus kaznakovi (assembly GCA_027422405.1). Taxonomy (NCBI): domain Eukaryota; kingdom Metazoa; phylum Chordata; class Actinopteri; order Cypriniformes; family Cyprinidae; genus Ptychobarbus; species Ptychobarbus kaznakovi. The sequence goes on from CM049811.1 coordinate 1,133,010, forward strand.
CGAGATAATACTGTATATAAATCAAAACAAATATAGTTTAATAGCTAGGATACTGCTTTTTTCAATCAAATATTTGCATAGCTATGACAGGAAACACTGGAATCTAACAATGCCTTAGAAAATAAAAACTGTAAAAAAAAATAATAAAGCATTCAAATAGACCCATAAAGGAAATTTAAGAGTTATCGGATAAGCAAGTTTTATACTTCTGAAATATTGGTGTCTCATATTTTAGAGCAGTTACTTCAATTTATGAAAGAAATCAATTAAATCTGTATGTGGGAGTGTGTGTGAGAAAAATCAGATGTAACCCCCTTTGTAATCTTTAACATTTTCATAAGTAACTGTAATTTAACTACACTGAGTAACTAGTTATTCCCCAACACTGATTATGAGCTGTAACACCACACTACACATGCAAAACACTAAACCATCTCTAAGGGCGTTTTCAGACTGGGATTAGATTGTTACAATGTTGCACTTTCTTTATGGTTTGGTTTGCTTTCACAAGGACACATTTCAGGGTGTACCAATGTTTATGAATTATTATATAATTTTTTTTGTCACATACACAATTATACAGAGTATAACCAGCAGTGAAATTTGTGCTCTGCATTTAACCCATCCAAAGTGCACACACACCTGGAGCAGTGGGCAGCCGACACTGTGGCACCCCCTGAGGAGCAGTTGGGGGTTCGGTGCCTTGCTCAAGGGTCTCACCTCAGTTTTGGACAATTCCTGCCGGAGCCGAGATTCGAACCCACAACCTCTGGTTACAAGTCCAACGCTCTATCCATTAGGCCACGACTGCCCCCATCTGTGTAAGTTCACCTGTGTAAGTCACCTGTGAGTAAAGCTCTCCTCTTATTGGTCAGATAGCAACTATTTCTGTTCTGGAATTGTGCTTATAACACCATCCATCATGATGGATTGACAAATAAGCTCTGTATGGCTTTATCTGTGGCTGTTGACACACACACACACACACACACATACACACACACACACACACACACACTTACACGAACGTATCCGCCATTCCCTCTCTGAGCGAGAATCAAGGTTTCGTTGAGACAGCGTTCTTGTATTATACTTGTTTCAGGAAAGATCAATTAGAAAACATTTTAAGATGAAGAGGTGCTCTTTGGTTTTCAACTGTGATACTAATGTGCTCACCCACAGAATTAGACACTGCTGCTTTTTACATAACACATTTTCCACTATGAGTTATGATACAGCTTGGTTAGGTGGTCCGTTGGGTCAGATTGCTTTCTCAACACAACCAAACCGTTCCAGGCAACGGTCGAGACAGTCATTCAGGTGATCTATGACTGATTACATTGGTGCAGATCAATTGCCATTTTCATACATCTAAACAACCAAAAAAAGAGAAAAAAACGTGCCAGGTTCTAAAACAAGTGCTCCAAACAAGCCAGGTGTGAAACAGTAGTTTGCTGAAAATGATATATACTGTCCAATTTTAAATAAACAGTCAACTTATTCTGAAACCTGGTCTGAATATTAAAGTGAAGCAAAACATGGAGAATATAAATCCAATAGGCTTGCCATATGTTCAGCCTCTGGGTGAGTGGATGTACTCTAGGATTCTGTGTCTGTGTCAATCTGTACACGATACGGCTGATGTATTCCCTCACCTCTAACATTCAAATACTGAAACAGGTAAGGTTTGGTTTAAAATGTACCCAATCAGTCCAGTTCAGTTTATTTCATCCCTTCACCTGGTTTGCACAGGTGTCAAACATCACATTACCACAGTCTCACAGATAAAAAAAGAAGAATGAATAAGAATGTATCTGTATTTTTAAGTGACTAATGCAATGCAGGCTTTATTCTAATGTCCTCTTAATATAATCTTGATTAACTTGGCCAGCTTCATGCAAGTCACGATCAGCCTGCCTTCACTCATTTCAGAAGACTGTTTAGTGACTGTCTGATGCATTTTGTATGCTAGTTTGATTATTAATGCTGCCTTGTTTTTCCAAAATCTGATGTTAAAGTTTAATGTGAAACGTTTAAGAACAGCGTTTGATGTGATTACTCCGGTACTCAAATGAAAAAAAAATGTCTTACATCAATTACTAGAAAAGTGTTTTTGACAATTGGTGAAAGTTCAGTTAGCTGCTTCAGTTTTAGTTACAGCAAGACTACTTTAGCAGAGATGTGAGGGGAGAAGCCAAAGAATTTAAATGTAATGTTAACCTACTAAAGTAGGTCACAAATTTAAAAAGCGTAGGATTCCCACCAGATGTTTCATTTCACTTTCAATTATACATACTTCCATTAAAATACAAAAGTCTACATATTTAATATGTTAGTATTTTGAATTGAAAGTGAAATCAACTAACTTTGTCCTCCATGAGGTTATTTTGTTGTTGTTTTCCCAAAACTAGTGCTCTTGTTCTTTTTTATAATGACTCGGGTGACTTTTGCAATACAGCAACCTTGAGCTTGTGAAAGGCACTGTATTAATAAAACTTATTCAGCAATTCCATTCATAGTTCTGTCACAATAGTTTCCTTTTCAGAAAGGCGTACTATACCCAAACGTCACTTAGATGTAGTCGAGTCAAATCAGTGTTATTTGTATAGCACTTACCACAATATGTATTGTTTGAAAACAGCTTTAAAGAAAATGGTACCCTACAAGTTCCCTTAGTGAGCGAGCCAAAGGTGACAGTTGGAAAGAAGGGGAAAACATTTCTGTGTAGAGATAGATGAGGGAGAAAATATTGAGCGCAGTGAGACTCTGCAGGTGAACCATCCTTTCTGGTAAGAGACATTTACATAAAATATACACAAATAGTATATGGTTATAAAATACTTGTCATGGTTTTAATAAACGATTAAATTATCTAATCTATTAGTAAAGCAAGCAATGCTTTGCAAATGTGATGACTAAAGCATAAACTATTATCTAGAAGTGGGAACATTCATCAGTCCATACAGCCTCACTGAGTATTCATAATGGCCTTTGGTTGTGTCCACAAAAAAAGACAGAATCAGTCAATATTTTCCCTATTTTTATTTACTCCAAGACAACAAGATGTAATAGAGGATGATAGCAGTTTTTACAGCTGCTTTGTTAAAACTTTGGTGATCAATAAAAAGCAGGCCTTATCCGAGTGTCTTAATGTAATCCTTCACAGTTGGTGACTCAGGGATAGACACTGGCTAGATCCATTCTCTGGGGAAGTCACACCATGGAGATTATCGATCACACAGTCCCAGGGTCTATGTTTAGGCATACAGGGGGCCTTAACTTTACTACATGTTATAGATAGGTCGCTATACCCAGTAGGAATATTTGTTTGACTACACATCAAAAGGATTTTCAATTTGAGTAGCTCGGTTCGGGATTATTCAACATTGGGAAAAGACACTGCTTAGCCCAGGACTAATTCTCCAGCTCATCGGGATATACTGGGATTAGGATGGAATAGCCAAAGGAAACTCAAAACATTGAGAACCGAGGTTCATGAAATACTTCCAAAGTCCAATATTTAATTTTATTTGGACTATCGGTTATAAAATCCAGTTGTACCCTGTAGGATGGCTTTTAAGTGAAGGGGTTGTTTGCATGGAGAAAGGCATTTTGAGTCTTTTAACAAGGAATTCATGTATTATATGTTATACTGATTCTGAACAATCAACAAAGAAGCAAACTGTTTTGTACAGGAGCTAGGATTTACTTGTTGGTTGCGTATTGCTTAATCATTTTGGAGCGCTGTATCCCCGGGTTTTGACTATTTCTTTTTTTTTTTTTTACAGGGTCTGACGATGATGATGCAGTAGACTGATCTAATCTCCTTTTCACTTCTGACATCTAGGTCCTTAATGTATGAAAGAACCTATATGCCCCCCTTAATATTTTCCAGGAAAATAATATAGATGTATTTTACAGAAACTGCGGCAGCTGAAATTACAAAGATGAAAGGGTTTAGAAGAGCGTTTCTGTCTCATCAATGTTTCTGTCTTAATTATATCTGGTTGACCACTTGCCTTTGTCACAATATACTGATCATCTGTTACCTTAGTTATACCTGTTTTTAAATTATCATCATATGATATTTGCTTCTTTGGCCTTAAATTTTTGAATTCTGTACATTTCTGCTCTTTCTAAATTAGGATAATTTATTGTCATTGAAATTAGACTTTTTTATGAATGGGTTTTCATACATTTCTAATCCTGATTCTAGTTTCCTCTAGGGGTGACCCCGAATAGTTGACAATTCGATGCTTCGATGGGAGGAACCTGATTCGACTCCCAATCTCACAGTCGAATATTTGTGGGGTGTTATGATCATGCCATTTTGGCAATATGGGGTGCTCAATGTCTGATTTCACACAGAACTACCGGTTTTCTCCAGATAAGTTTAATATACACCCTATTATGATAATGCTGTAAATAAGAATCTGAAAAGAAAGAAGCTTTAAATAAATATTTTAACGTGCATGAATAAATCCAACCACCCCTATAGATTTAAGTTTCACTTTCCATGATCCGTGTCCGGCAGAAGCATCTTGGCGGCAGGGATTTGAAATCTTTAGTAAGACAGAGTGAAAGACTGGATTTTTTTTCGATCAGGTAGTGTACAAGTGATTTCAAAACATTTCAGCCGGTTTATATATATTGTGTATATATAATTTATCTCGTAAAAGTTGCATTTTGTTGAGTTACTCTGCAGTAAATTGCTTCATTGTAGTACTACTGTGATTAATGTTATCTCTCAGTGCGCAGCGCCAGCAGGACAAAAAACAATGCAGAATATTAATGACTGGGACTGTCATATACATAACATTATAATGAGAACACTATTATAACAAATTGCTGTGAATTTTTAGAGTTTAGTTGCTGTAATTCTGCAGGTTATTGCATGAAGAACGCGTCCAACAAAGGAGTTAATTCAGAGCCGCGCAGATACGTTAATGCATTCGGGGCATTTTGTGCAGATAGCCTATAAGTCGTGATATTAAAGTTATTTTGTATAAATAACAAAGTGTATTCTATATGAGATAGATGAGTTCAATCTCATTGATTAAAAAACTGCCATCATATGCTTCAATCCACTGGTCATCTTCAGCGGGCGCAGCTCAAAACAGAAATGCAGAACATTAATCAGTCGTCAGGGGCAGTTGTGGCCTAATGGATAGAGCGTCGGACTTGTAACCTGTGGTTGTGGGTTCGAATCTCGGGTCCAGCAGGAATTGTCGTTGGGGGGAGTGAACAACGAGTGTTCTCTCCACCTTCGATACCACGACTGAGGTGAGACTCTTGAGCAAGGCACCAAACCCCCAACTGCTCCCCGGGCGCTGCAGCAATGGCTGCCCACTGCTCCCAGTGTGTGTTCACTACTGTGAGTGTGCACTTGGATGGGTTAAATGCAGAGTACAATTTCCGAGTATGGGTCACCATACTTGGCCACACATCACTGTAATGATAACATATAATATATATATTGTTATAAGGGAAACAGGTCAATTTAGCTCAAAGGGAATCATTAATGATTTTATAGGGAATTTGAACAGACTCACTGTTTCACGGCGATTCACTGAACTCCGTATAACAAACTCTGCACTGGATATTAAAATCCCAAAATATAGTGAAAACACTATTAAATAGCACAGTAACAAAATCGACAGATTAAGACATTAACTTATGAGCACAAAACACAAGATATTTCTCTTTTCAATATAAACAAGACTTTATTTATATAACTCTAAGACATGTAAACTAATCTACACATGAACACAAGCATTCACACATTCACGCGTTGCAGAAAGAGAGAAAGTGAGGAAAGGATTAGATTAAGAGAATGAGAATTTGATATCCCACGTTTACAGCAATATGTGCAATTGCATAAACCTGAACAACCATCAATCACATATTTAACACTCGCATTGACTTTTTCAATGAGGCTAAAATCTATATTAAAATTACACCAGTTTCAGCAAGAGTCTGGGGGTTTGTACTTGCAGCTTTTGTGTTTAAGGATTCCCTTTTGTCCTCCGTCTTTGCGGGAAAGGGTTTCTCCGAAGTCGCTGATTGGCTTAGAGTTCAGGAGTCGTTGAAGTGGGCGTTGGTTCTTGGCTGGTTTTGCAGAGTTTTTGGGCTGGTTGTCCTTGGCAAACGCAACTTAGCACACGAACTCAACGGAAAGAAAATAAACTAAAGTCAAAGAATAAAAGGATGTAAAGAGACTAGGTGGTTTTTCTTCTCATCATGGTAGCAACTGGCTGGGTTGTGGTCCAGAGCACATGGCTGAAGAGAAAGTTAGATGGCATTTTCAAGAGAGTTCATTTTTCCAGAGAGAGAGAGAGAGAGATCCAAGAAGAGAGAGGAATTCAAGAGGACGGAGCATTCAAGAGCGCGAGGAGAAGTTAAGAGAGCGAGGAGAAGTGTGTCCTGGGTATTTACCCTCTGCTTTTAGACACCCCCCAATGGTTGTCTTGACCAATTAGATCCTATGCTGGGTCTGGGTGCTGCTTTGTTTCTCCACCCAATCAATAAATCAACATGTCATGTTCAGTCACATTGCTCGAATTTTACATACTCTTGCAAAGTATCCTTTTGGATGTGATTTCTATAACCAGAATATGATACATTTGACAGAAAATCAATCAAAAGAAACGTTTAAAGCTAGAATTATCACACTCATACATACCAAACATGACATTAACCCTTAAGGCTTAAGCTAGTCAATACTAATTAAAAGCACGACAAACACAATGATTAAAACAAGGATAGTCAAATTTGTGGGTCACATACATAATATGCAGTTATGCATAGAAATTATTAGTTTCATTAACAATGAGAATGAAAGTCTTTTAAGATGATTTTACAGTCTCTGTGACCCGAGGAATTTCAGTCGGATCCTTTGTCTTGTTGGTGTGGTCGGGGGAGGAGGTCAATCTAGCTGTGATTTCTATCACAGATTTACATGTAATGGTCACATGTTGCATCTCTTTGACCATTAATATTTATTACTCAAATGTATTACCAAATTTGATAGCTTCCTTCCTGCATTGGAATTATCATTAAGTGTTCCTTTGGTTTTAATGTTGCAGGCTGTATTCAGACGGGCTGGAGCTAGGGTCTGATTTATGACTTCCTGCTGTTGTCTTGTGGAATTCGGCTCCTCATGTTTCAACCATGCTTTGATCGAATCTCGATTTGTCTTATTCGGTCCTTGATATGTTACACATCCCCCCTTCGATCGGCGAGGTGTTTAGCTGAAGACATCGTCGAGCGCTGGAAAAACAAAGGCAGAAGAAGCAGACAAAACACAGCAAACAACAAGACAACACCTCCATGACAGTTACTGTACTGGTGCAGGGCATTAGGTTATTCAGGTACAGGCGGTTATATTCAATTAGTCAATCTAGTTTGGTAAACTGATTAGTTGTAGTTCAATTTTGGAAATTATTGTTCTAATTTAGTTTAGTACGTTGATTCTTCGATCAAATTTTGCGATTAGATTTGTTTGTTTCTTCTAAGTTGTCTTAACTTAAGAATGTTCACATTTAGTTTCTAGTGAAATCATTTGTGGTAAAATGAATCGACCTATCGTGCATGGAGCTCTCCGGCTTTCCTTCAGTCTAGAGTGGCTTGCGGATATTAGGTGTGGCGAGTCAATCCTAATATCAGACCTTTGACCCTTGCAGGGTGTCTAGGTGTTTCACCTACTAAAGAAAGAGGGGAAGGAAAAGGATAGGTAAAAGAAGAACAAAACAAAACGAAGCTGCTGTGGGTTTTCCTAGCATGATTTGCAACTACTGTTGAGCTAGGATGTCTTGTGCAGCTAGGGGGCCATGTACCTTAACTTAGTGTCAGGTGTTCTAACTCTTGTGAGGATAGCTATATGTTTCTTCATGGTGGTGTATGTAACTGTGTTGCGCTAAATTTGGATATTCTACTTGTGGGAAGAATATGTTTGTTGAATGTGTTATCAGTAGATGTGGTTACCTCTGGGTGTAGGTAATGTTGTGTGTGTTAATGGTGTAGTGTATGTGTGGTCAGATCTGTTCCAGTCTGTGTTGTCTCCCCCCTTTTCAGGTATGTTAATGAAGACTGGCTCTCTTCATCCTTGGCTTGGATGTGGGCATGTCCATGATCTAATGGGGGTCAGTCCAGAAAGGCAGGAAGTTATTTAGCAGACAGTCGGAGGTAGTTTGGCATGGCTGTGTGAAGCTGGGATGCAAACTTTGTCTCCTTTGTTGCATTCCTCTTGTGCTACCTTCTGGATGTGGCAGACTTTCTGACCTTCTGTGCTTTGGTGGTTGCTGTTGCACAGACAGGAATGTGGTTCTTGGAGTTGGAGTTCATTTAGCAGTTTGCTAGTGAGTGATGGGTGAGTGAGGTGATGTTCTCTGGTACCTCAGTTTTCATCAACGGTTGGCCGTGAGAGACTTGCTCGTCCTGTGTGGTTGTTGAACAGGTGCTTGTCATCTCGGATATGGTGGTGTACCATGCGATCGTCGGCCTTCCGTTCTGTCGCTGGTCACAGCGAGCATGACTCAATTTCGTAGTCATCCGTGTTCAGCTTATCTTGAAGGAACTCGTTCAGTTGGCTCATGACTTGTTCCATGTCTTCTGACGGTAAGCTGTATGGTTCTGGAGCATACTCAGCACTGTGCATGTCTGAGTAATGCTGAGGTGGGTTTCGTTGTCGCTTAACCCTACGAGATGCTCTTGGATGAGTCAGGCGATTAGGTCCTTTGGATGTGTCTGGTTAGGTTTCCAGTTGTTGCTATCTTTTGCGTTTCTTGAGAAGCGTGGCTGGTCCCATGGATTTTTCCAGAAGTTGGGCTGATAGCTTTCGTGGACATGGGGATCACGTTCTCTGTGCTCTTGATGGAGGACTCTGGTATTGTGATGCATCTGGGTGTCGTCCAGTGCAAGGCTTGAGTCTTTGTTGACAGAGTTCAAGAGTGTGGATGTTTTGTTACCTTTCTTTGAGGCCATCTTCTGCTTGTTGTAGGCCTTCTGTGTTAGGTCACGCAACTGTTGGATGGTCATGGAGCGTGGACAGGCCATGACGCCTAGATGGTGGCTGACTCCAGGGTGCAGATTTCTTAGGAAGAGGCTTTTGAAGTTCACATCCTCTTCAAGGTCAGGTTCGTTGTGTGCACCAAAGTAGGCTTGTCGGAGTCGGTTGTAGTAAGCTTGTGGAGCCTCTTGTCGACCTTGTTTGGTTTCTAAGGCAGTTAACAGTCCATGTTCGGAGTCAGGGTCGGTAAACTCTTTAATCAGGACCTCACGAAGTAGCTGGTAGTCTGACTTCGTTCGACTGGGCTGTCGATCTAGGAAGTTTCGTACCTCGGAACTGGACGTGGCTCTAAGGAGGTATAACCTGTCTCTGTCAGTCACATGAGGTCTCATTTCTAGATAGAAGTCGATATCTTGAAGGTGGGCCTGGATGGTGTGGCCCCCTGTGGAGTTCGGGTTGAACTTGCTGATGTTTTTAGACAGCTTGTCGAGGTCTTTGATGGTCATCCCAGGTGCAGCTCCAAGGTCTGCTTGGATGGGAGGTTTTCTTTCGTTGACAGGAAAGAGTTCTGTGGCGAAGGCAGGTGAGGTTTTGGGTTGTGGCCCTTCGCTTCTTTCGCTGTATACGAGTTCTTGGACATGGGACTCTGCTCTGCTCAGCAGTGGTGAGGCTGAGTGTTGTTTCTCTCGCTTTGGCTCTTGCTTCTGCTCATAAGCATGTTTGAGTTCTCTTCTGACCATGTAGAGCTGATCGTTGGTATCGTCTAGTTGTTGGGTCAGATTGTCCATTTCAATTCTGTACCTTTCAAGGTGGTCTTTCAGGGCACTTATTTCAGCATTCTTGTTGCTGATGTCATGCTTGGCTTTCTCTAGTAGCTGGTTGGCATACTGAAGTCTGTTTACCAGGTCTTTCTGGGCAGCCTTTGCATGTTGTTGATCAAGTTGAGCTGCTGTCAGGGCTGCTTGGAGCTCCTTAACTTGTTCCGTTGTTTCCTGCTCGCTCTCGTTGGGTGCTTTGAGTTGATCTTGAACTTTCACTTCCAGCTTGTCTATGCGACGTTGAGCACATGTCAGTTCCTCTTGAAGGTGGGTGATGTGCTTGTCGCTCAGTTTCAGCTGGGTCGTGAAGGCATAGCTTAGGGAGCTGGTGATTTTGACTAGCTCCTCATGGTTGTTATTCTGGCTTGAATCTTGTGTCAGGAATCTTCTCAGAACTAGGATTATTATTAAAAATAATAACAGTTCAAACGTCTTGGGGGTGAGGCTGTCTGTCGTGCCTCTCAGCCAAGTGTTCACATCTTCCCCTTGGGCAAGGGGGTCTGCAGTCTGCGGCATGTTGGCACGCTGGGGAGAAGAGAGACTGACACAGATCTGTGTGGAGTGGAAGCTTATGTGTGGTGCGACAACTAAGTGTTATGTCAGTGATTTTGAACCACTGGTGAAGTGTGGTGATCACTGTGTTGGTCTCAGAGTATCTAGGTAGACTAGCGATGTGAAGACTTCGTCACTCTAATGAGGAAGAGGGAAAAGAGACAAAAAGGTGAAAAACAAATTTAATTAAAATAAACAATTCCTTTTCTTTCTTTTTTTTCAAATGAAGAAATTCTTTTTTTTTTATTAAATGTTGTTATCAAGGAGGCAAACAATATTATTAAATCTTTGTCTTAGACAAACGAATATAATAATAATTCTGATATCTCTTTTCTTAGTCTGACAGAATTGACAACGCACACCTTACAGTTGGACCGCTCACCAGGGAGGCTGCGAAGGCGACAGTTGCTCAACACTTATCTCTATTAAAATTGATCTCAGCGTTGCATGAGGTGTTAAAATTTGGATTGCGTTTTAAATATAGGGAGGTTAGGAAGAACAAAAGAAGGTTTGATTGCAATCAAATTCGTAAGGATGATTCGCCTTTTGACAGGATTGTGTATCTCATACACTTAGAATTGATTGATGGTTCTTACAGGTCCCTACAAATGTGAAAAGTGAAGAGGAAAGAAAGGAGGATAGAACAGGAGGGAAGAGAAAGAGACAGTAAGTTGAGTGGATCGGTCCACTAGCAAGCAGTTATGCCCGACTACGAGTATAGTGTTGTTTTCAGTTGCTACACAACTATCAACAAAAATAAATTTTGGGTAAAAGAGATTTGTCTCTCTAATTTATTTGAACTCGTAGTGAGGGATAACAATGTGTCCTATTAAGGCTCAGGTGGGTCGTTCCCAAGCTAGGATACACAGAGGAAAGAAAATGGTAAGACAAAGTAAAATTGTAAAGTAATAAACAGGCAAAATAAGCAAATATGAAATTAAGTAAATGAGGAAATAAGTAAATAAAATAGTGGTTATGTGTATAACCAAAACAGGAAGAATTAGGGGTAAAACGCAATAAAGTAATGAGTGAGTATAAGTCTGAATAGAATCTACTTATATGGGTAATAAATCAATTAGGTAGAATAAGTTTACTTAAACTTTCAAAGTTCAATACTTATTTGTACCTAAAATGATTATGCCCAAAAGGGAATACTAGAAGTAAGGATCATATTAACCGATATGAGGGGGAAAATTAGAATGATTCCAAATAAATTTAATGTTTTAATTAAATTTGAATTTGGCACAATTAATAATTGTGAACTAGTATTTTCCTTTCTAGTAGAAATACAAATAAGTGGTAAAAAGGGAGAAATAAGGAAGAGAAAGACCAACAAGTATATTAGTTGAAATGTTTAAAGGGTTAAACCACTTTAGCTTTTCAAAACCCACACTTTATTCAACCATTGGATGTTAATGCTAACTTCTAACCTTTGAGGCTAATGGCTTTAGCATAGACTTCAATGTAAACACAACCGTGCCGTTAGCAACAGCGTGGCGTTTGTTTACAAAAGCATCGATGTACTGCGCGTGCGCAGTTCAAAGTTGCTCCGGAAGTAGGTTAAGACTTTCGTGTCACAATCGTATCTGTGGCAACCAAAACAAACTAGTGGACTAGCACATTAATTGTTGCATTACAAATACAGTTAAGCATGTTACATGAAATGTTGGCGCATCTCAACACTGTACAAATAACAACACCGCTTTTAGTTGGTTCTGCGATGTGGCGCTTAAACTCTCAGTTCGTTCAGAGTTAAACTTAAACCTTATTCAAATAACAGCTTTGTGCTTCGGTTGAGGAAACAGTGATCAGTGTATCACAAGCCCGTGTCCGTTTCTCTGGACACAAACACAACAGGGTTTCTTCGCTGTTGGTTCAAAGGTAAACTTTACTTGATAAAGCTTTTAAAGCTCCCATTCAAATCACTCTCGGACACACGCAGTGTTTCGCGAGATTTAATTCATTTTGTGAGCAGTGTACACAAACAGGCAAGCATTATTCTCTAATGTTTAACCCAGGGAGTCATAGCATATATGATCTGACAATGGGACACGCACTGACAAACTATGAATAATAAGGCTTTGATAAATAGAATTGAGGAACACGCTCAAAACTATTCTTTATCCACTGATTTATTTCCCTTTTAATTACTGCAGTTTAGCTTCGTGCGGCTAACAGTTACTGAGATTCTGGAGTAAGTTATAGCTATTAGATGACCTGGAACACGCAGGACATTAATTCAGCTATAAAACAAGGCATTACAAGAAGAGAGGAAAACGCTCATCTCCGACCTTATTGTCCGATCTCAGATGTTAACTTTGAGTTCCCTTACTGCAGTTGAACAAAGGAGAGGCGGACTCGAGTTACAGCCTTCTCTGCGCTCATTCATTCAAGGAGGCGCGCGCTGCTGACGTCACTCACACATACGCACACACACACACCAGTCTCGGATCTCATCCGTAAGAATATAAAAGATTAAATAACTTGGTTTATGCTCATAATTTAGATTAATCTGCCCGCATCCTCCACCAATATGTAATGATAACATATAATATATATATTGTTATAAGGGAAACAGGTCAATTTAGCTCAAAGGGAATCATTAATGATTTTATAGGGAATTTGAACAGACTCACTGTTTCACGGCGATTCACTGAACAAGCCGTATAACAAACTCTGCACTGGATATTAAAATCCCAAAATATAGTGAAAACACTATTAAATAGCACAGTAACAAAATCGACAGATTAAGACATTAACTTATGAGCACAAAACACAAGATATTTCTCTTTTCAATATAAACAAGACTTTATTTATATAACTCTAAGACATGTAAACTAATCTACACATGAACACAAGCATTCACACATTCACGCGTTGCAGAAAGAGAGAAAGTGAGGAAAGGATTAGATTAAGAGAATGAGAATTTGATATCCCACGTTTACAGCAATATGTGCAATTGCATAAACCTGAACAACCATCAATCACATATTTAACACTCGCATTGACTTTTTCAATGAGGCTAAAAACTATATTAAAATTACACCAGTTTCAGCAAGAGTCTGGGGGTTTGTACTTGCAGCTTTTGTGTTTAAGGATTCCCTTTTGTCCTCCGTCTTTGCGGGAAAGGGTTTTCTCCGAAGTCGCTGATTGGCTTAGAGTTCAGGAGTCGTTGAAGTGGGCGGTGGTTCTTGGCTGGTTTTGCAGAGTTTTCGGGCTGGTTGTCCTTGGCAAACGCAACTTAGCACACGAACTCAACGGAAAGAAAATAAACTAAAGTCAAAGAATAAAAGGATGTAAAGAGACTAGGTGGTTTTTCTTCTCATCATGGTAGCAACTGGCTGGGTTGTGGTCCAGAGCACATGGCTGAAGAGAGAGTTAGATGGCATTTTCAAGAGAGTTCATTTTTCCAGAGAGAGAGAGAGAGAGATCCAAGAAGAGAGAGGAATTCAAGAGGACGGAGCATTCAAGAGGGCGAGGAGAAGTGTGTCCTGGGTATTTACCCTCTGCTTTTAGACACCCCCAATGGTTGTCTTGACCAATTAGATCCTATGCTGGCTCTGGGTGCTGCTTTGTTTCTCCACCCAATCAATAAATCAACATGTCATGTTTAGTCACATTGCCCGAATTTTACATTCTCTTGCAAAGTATCCTTTTGAATGTGATTTCTATAACCAGAATATGATGCATTTGACAGGAAATCAATCAAAAGAAATGATTAAAGCTAGACTTATGACACTCATACATACCAAACATGACATTAACCCTTAAGGCTTACGCTATTCAATACTAATTAAAAGCACGATAAACACAATGATTAAAACAAGGATAGTCAAATTTGTGGGTCACATACATAATATGCAGTTATGCATAGAAATTATTAGTTTCATTAACAATGAGAATGAAAGTCTTTTAAGATGATTTTACAGTCTCTGTGACCCGAGGAATTTCAGTCGGATCCTTTGTCTTGTTGGTGTGGTCGGGGGAGGAGGTCAATCTAGCTGTGATTTCTATCACAGATTTACATGTAATGGTCACATGTTGCATCTCTTTGACCATTAATATTTATTACTCAAATGTATTACCAAATTTGATAGCTTCCTTCCTGCATTGGAATTATCATTAAGTGTTCCTTTGGTTTTAATGTTGCAGGCTGTATTCAGACGGGCTGGAGCTAGGGTCTGATTTATGACTTCCTGCTGTTGTCTTGTGGAATTCGGCTCCTCATGTTTCAACCATGCTTTGATCGAATCTCGATTTGTCTTATTCGGTCCTTGATATGTTACATCACTATATATATTTTTTTTCTACTTTCATATATGTAACATTATAATGAGATCACTATTGCAAAAATAAATTGTAAATTCTTAGGGTTTCGCTGACGTTTAATGTTAACTATCTTTTAATCAAAACATAAAACTACATTTAACCCATTTGTACCTGCAAGGCGTCCCTTAGACTATTTTCCGTGTGTGCTAACATCAGTATGACTGTCTGACTTGACTCTTGGCATTATGTGTTTTGCCCCGCCCCCAAACATATGATTCGACTATCAGTTGACTACATTTACATTTATGCATTTAGCAGACGCTTTTATCCAAAGCGACTTACTTATTCAGGCTATACATTTTTTATAAGTATGTGTGTTCCCTGGGGATTGAACCCACAACCTTTATGCACTGCTAACGCAATGCTCTACCCGTGAGCCACAGGAACACCTGAATCTTGACTATCGGCAAGATTAAAAAATCCAGACTAAAAATTCCCTTAATCGGGGACACCCCTAGTTTCCTCTTTGATTAACTCAATGGGATTTAGATTGGCTAATGTCATCTGCACTGTCCTGTACCTGAATAGTGTATGGTATGCCCATCAACACACATGTTTTAATCATACATCAACTGAAGAAATTCACTTCTTTGACATCTTTGTTTATGTTCAAAGCTCTTCTTTTAAAGTACACCAAGTTACATTGAATCAACAGTTAATTCGGTTGTACTGATAAAGCGATATACTCCAATTGTTCTACCTGAGATGCTTGAAATTTCCCTCAACCAGATAAAGGGTTTTTAATGCACTATTCTATTTATTTTGTACTGCAGCCCTGCTTGTGCTGTTTAGCTTTCTTTCCATCTGGGAGAATATTAAATTGGGTGACCTGTGCATGAAGAATCATTTTGTCCTACTCTTGAACACAGAAAACTTACCATGCCAGAGCAGACATCATGGTGAATTGAACATTTCCCTCTTTGCGGTCCAAAGGAATACATGCGTACAAGTCATTTGATGATAAGTTCAAAGAGATGTTTGATCATCCTGTGGCTATTGGAATGGGGAACCGGTAATCAGTTTATGTCAAGGAAAAGGTCTCATGCTGATTATGTTGCTTGTGCTGCAGTGCAACTTCTCACACTTTGTCCTCTGACAGCAGGAGGACAGATGGTGCTGTGAAGACTGGCTGTTGTACAGGTTTAACCTTCTGATTAGATGCCCAAGAAGAAGTTCCCAGCATCAGTTCTGGGATGGGGCATTTGTCTCAGCCTACAATGACAGATTATTTATGCCCATTCAATGGATATTGCTAGAGATTTCTCAAAAGCTCTGGCAGTTGTGTTTACAAGTCTGCAGCTCTTACAATGATTCCAATATAGAACTCAAGGAGATCTCTAAGGCTACATTTATTGCACAGGTTGGCACAGGACCTGTGATTGAATGTGAACTGCTTGCTTACGGGCACAGACATTTTAGAGCCAAAAATCTGCAGATTATATCTAGGTCAGGGGTCTCCGATTGTGCTCCTGGAAGAAGATTTTTTTATTTGTCACATACACAATTATACAGAGTATAACCAGCAGTGAAATTTGTGCTCATCCAACCCATCCAAGTGCACACACACCTGGAGCAGTGGGCAGCCAACGCTGCAGCGCCGGGTTCGGTGCCTTGCTCAAGGGTCTCACCTCAGACGTGGACAATTCCTGGCGGAGCCGAGATTTGAACCCACAATCTCAGGTTACAAGTCAGACGCTCTATCCGTTAGGCCACGACTGCCCCTGAAGTCTGCAGGACACAGGAAGCCCTGGGGGCGTATTACAGAGTTTCTCATCTTAGGTCTCAATTTAAGATATGTGTTAAATTAGGATTTTTCGCAAATTCGTATTACAGAAGCAAATCTTAACTTCATTTGGGATTCTTATCCTATCTTACAAAATCATATATTTTCTCTAGTTAGGAAATATTAAATGGCATTATCAAGCTCGACAATCCACTCTCAGGTCTGTTACCAAGCAACCAACACTGCGCGAGCTGCCGATGAGGTAAACAAAAGCTACTTCACTTTGAAAATCGCCTTTTGCAAAAAACAAAAGCCAACCTGTAAGGCAGTAGTCACTTGCACTACAATCAGTAATACTCCAAGATGCTTTTGTTGGTCTCTGTAATGCTGGTTGCAGTTCCTGTGCTAACTGTAATATCATGTTGTGCAGCAGTCTGTAATTACTTACAAGTGTTATGTCATCAAAATGTAGCACATCTTCGGGGTCCTCCAATAGTATGTCTACCATTAAACATCTCCGTTCTTCATTTTCAGTTGTTTATAAATGTAATGCCATTGTTGGAGAGTGCAACTGTAAGCGTTTTTTTCCGTTAGCTTTCAAATTATTTAGAAGTTAGGACAGCTGTGGGGTTGTCCTAAAGTTAAGACAGTTTTTAGGGTTTTTCGTCAAGTTAGGAGGTTTCTGTAATTCCCTCTTCCTATTAGTTAAGATTGGATAACACACTTAGGAAATGCTGTTCTGTAGCAGTGTTAATTTTGGCAGGCATTTTTGATTTAGTCTTAGTCTTTATCTTGAGATGAAAATGCTAAATAGTCTTAGTCACATTTTAGTCATTTGAGTCTTTCATAGTTTTAGTCTAGTTTTAGTTGATGAAAAGTCATTGCATTTTTGTCAACTTTTAGTCATTACTTTTTGTCAAACTTTCGTTAACAATATTTATTTTGGTAGCTATTTTATATGTAGTATTCAAACAAAAATAGTCATCAATTATTCTCTCTTTAGACCAAATCAATTAAGCTTATGATAAATTTGAATCAAGAAATGAATTTGGAAAAACTGGAATATATTTTCTTTTTTTGGTAGAGATACAAATTAAATAGATTTTTCAGATACGGTAGGTTTACTTAACAAATACACATGTATTTAACATCTTTTGTTAGTTAACATTGATGACACAGATAATTAGGAATGCTGTCCCTTTAAGACGGAAGGTATACATGCAATACTGACACATATTCAGTTTTCACCCACCTGTTTACGTTCACTTAAGCCATAACCGACTGTATTAAGTGAGATACTCTGACTCATTTGGACTGCTGTGTGTTGAGCACTGAGAACTGATCGCACACTGCATGAGAACTGAAGAAGTGGAGCGTGCGCGAGGGAGAGAGAGAGAGAGAGAGCACTTCTATCAGCGCGATTTCGCCTATCCCGCCTTCACTAACTTTAAGTTAATTGACAACGAATTGTGACTCCAGGGAAAAACGGGACGTCTGTCACCCAGTCCCTAACCCTTCGGGTGCTGAGGCCATTGTTTCAGATCGCTAGTTCGTGTTTTGGTAGCCTATCCGTCCACTGCGGCTGCCATACTGAGACTAGATATACAAACGCCCCTTATCCAATGACAGAGACGCACATTTTGAAAGACAAGACAGTTAACTTAGCCTATAAGATGTATTTTGAGTGTCCGGTAGTCCTCAAACAACATTTTAGTCCCGTCTCGTCTTGTTAACGAAGACGCGGCATACATTTCGTCATAGTTTTTATCATCAAATATTAGTTTTAGCTCGTCAACGAAAAAAGGTTTGTTGAGGAATATTTTTCGTCGTTGTCTTCGTCGACGAAATTAACACTGCTCTGTAGTAGCTTTTGTCCTAAATGTGGTCCTAACTGAAATTACCATGCTTACCAAACAGATGAGATTTTAAAGTTAGGATCTTTCTGTAATACGCCCCCAGAGCTTCCGTCTTGCAGACTTCAGTGCAAGTCCTGCTACAACACATGATTAGCTGGTTCAGGTGTGTTTGATTGGGGTTGGAGTTGAACTCTGCATGATGATAGCCCTCCAGGCGCAAGTCTTGATTGCCCTGATCTAGACCATCTAAAAGTTCATAAAGTGCGTCATTTTGTCCTACTTTTGCAAACAGGACAAATTCCAGGATAATAAAATGATTTGTGTTTGTACCTCCATGTGTTTGTGTATTAGACATTATGTCGGTTGCTTCTTGCGCAGCAGACCTTATTGCTGGAGAGCAGGCGTAGAACCCCTGTGTTTCTGAGGTGTAGAATTGTTTCAAGCGGTGCAATCTGTCTGTGACAGACAAGAGTGCTGCTGGGAGCCACAGCATGAGCGGAAGTACTTCAGCACATCCTGGGGAACCACAGATTAAAATCTCATTTGCAAAGACAGGAAGTTTAGTGGTGCTATCAGAGATGTATCATAAACTGCCGTCTACATCCTCAGCATACTTGAGACACGGATGTCCCGTGTCCTGGAGGATTTTAGATCCTGCATCCTCTTCAGCGAGACAGACACTTTGCGATCAGCGCTGTGACTACGCCAGCTGTTGTCCTGCCCAGAGATGGGAGGAAAGGCCTAATTCATTCCTTCTCTTTTGAATTTCAAATGGTGTGTTAGAGGTTTAAAGCAGGAAGCCGTCTTTGTGTAGCCACTCAAAGTCCTCTAAATTATTTGAAAGCTGTGGGACAGGATAACAAAATGACTTGCTGCAAATTGAGGGATTTCGAGCCTAAATATTCAAATCCTGCACTGCTTGTCATGTAAATATGAATTTACAGTAAAGCTTTGTCACAATAACTGTCAGCGCTCTTCTTCCTAAATAATCACTCATATAATATTTATAGCTGTCCAATCCAGTCATTAGCTTGTACTGAGAACAGCAATCCTTTAATTCTTGTCTTTTCCAGTAATGTGTAGGCCTAAATGGACTCTAGTGATACATAACGCTCAAATTCATCATGTGCCGCGATGCTTTCTATGCACACTCTGGGATTACGGTTTGAATAGAGCTGTACAATCATTAAATTAAACAATAGTGGGATGGTTGTTACGGCATTACATAACTCAATGATCTTAAAAGGGTCACGAATCAGACACACCATCTAGCAGACCTATTATTAATGCTGTGAAAAGACACAATTCTGCTACTATCCATATTAACGTGAATATAGCGCTTTGAGGCACCACAATTGAATGGGAACAAGTGTGAAGGATATTTGAGAGCAATGGTGAATGAATAATGATTTACCATATGGCTTCTAAAGACTTGAAATAAGTAGTAATGCAGTTTGGTGCAACATAAGGTTGAGTAAATGGCTTTCAGTGTTTGGGGTGAACTCTCAGTAAAGGTTTAATACACCTTTAATGTATTATATAACATATATTTTTTCTCTGCTTGTGTTGTTGTTCAGTGCTGGTGCTGTGTTGATTAAAGATAAGGATGTATCATTAACTGACACATTCCTCCAGAGGACACAGCACAGGTTGAGCCACACTACCAGAGCGCTGATCTTCAGTGCAAGCGCTCATGGGAAATACAGTGTTTACTCTCAATGGACTTCAGAGAGAGACAGATATTAACCACACTAATTACATTGGAATTGAAGTAAGGACAATTTTGCTCTTGTTTTGAAAGTGAGATTGAGATACATGTTTTGCATGTCAGTAAAACTATAAAGCTATGCATGTTTTTGTAGTCTTTTCTTTAGCACATACTTATCGAGGTGTGCTGTGAATTACCTTTACTGATGAAACAATATTTCTCATTGATGTGGAAAACAAAGTGTGGCTTTGCTCCATATCAGACCGCCAGTAAACCTTAGAAGTCGTCTTTTAATGGAAAAAAGTCTAAAATAATACTGACAGTTCAATTATGCCTGCATTAACATTCAGTCTAAAGTTTATTTAATCCACTGTTATAAATATAATACTTTTTTATTGCCAGAAATCCAATAAATATACAAAAATAGTTATTTTGCACCCTACCACAAAACAAACATACACAAAACTGCATACTGTAATTATTAATGTAAAATAATGACTACAACTGTACAATAAAATAATACAAATAAATTAAGCTGAAAAAATCACATTGCTTGTTGGTACAGCAGTGAAAATATCTCTTATCTTGGATCTTATCTTGGAGTATTGGGCAATACAAGTAAAATTGCTACTTTATTATCAGTGGATAGGTCTACATTTAGTAGATGGAACTCATTTTATTTTGTGATTTGACTAATTTCACCTGTCCCAGCTTCTAGCAGATTTCATTTGCAGCTTAACTTGTTTATCTTCACGCTTATCTTGTGTCTATGGCCAGACAGATAACAGCTGAAGAGGGCGGGATGGATGGAATGATGCACAGTGTAATGTTGTGAAACTCCCACAGCTGCGTACGAAAAGTGGCTTTTCACTTGTATGCTGGGATGGGGGTGGGGGGGGGTCTGTGCTGCCACTGGGTTTATAAAATAAAACAAATGCTATTAAGCTGGTCAAGTGATGTCAACATGGTGGCCCTCATGAAGCAACCTAACATACCTAACCCTAACACAACTTACATAATTTCATTTGAAATGAAAGTGAAAGTCATTTCTTCAGATGTAATTGTTTATATTGGTGAAGAATAAAACGAATAAATGAATGACGTTAGTGCAATATTTTTTCATATTTAGTTGTATGTATTAAATGGATAAAAGCTCAAAAAAGCTTAAAAATGTGCAGCTTTACTCTAAATAATTTGTGTATGCAAATAACCTTTTAGCATTCATATGTATATGCATTTTCATAATCAAAGTACAATGTGGAGCCATTTATCAGAGGTCTGAAACTTAAAGATTATCCATTAAACTCAGTTATAATTATATTAAATATGAATCCAAAGTAAAGATGAATCCTTACATTGCATTTAGTTTATACATTTTGTCATTTCAAGCACTACCTCGAAATAAAACACATAATATTAACTTATTTGCTCCATGCTTTTCTGTTTGAGCCAGAGGAGGGGAGAATGCTAAATTTAATGTACCGTTTAGCATCATCATTATTTTTTCCCAAAACAATTTTGGTTTGTTATATAATTTGATGTTTAAATGAGCTTTAGACTGATTATGATCCTTAATACACTACGTAACAGAATTCAATGTAATGCTGTGGGCAAACATTAAAACAGCAGAGGAAAATAAACAAAAAAACTTTTAGTCTAAAATGTAGTGTGCATGATGAAAATGGACTCCCACGTGGGCTTTCCAGAATATATTGGCCAAAACTAAACAAACATCTCTCTGCTTTTCTGCACTCAGCTGGATAATGGAGCATGTCCTACTCTCTGCTGTGGTTGTGCTATGATTCCTCCTGTTTTTGTAAGGCCAGTCAACATTCCCGCTGCATGCGTGGAATTTCATTCTCAGCGCTGAGGCCTCTGCATCTCGCCTCTTTATGTTTCTTTAAGGCTCGATAGGGGATTCATGGTTAGCCACAAGCATCTGTGAAAAGTGCTGCCGTGGGGGTGTGCTGCTAAATATAAAACTGCATATTCACACAGTCCACTGAGCAAAAAGAGCTCATTACAGCACACAAAACAATAGGCGCTCTGTGCTTTGGGTGAGCGTTGTCTGAAGGTAAAAAAGAAAAACGCACTGCGCAGTTCATATTTGAGGTGACAGTCGGCTAAAGGAACTCGTAGTATTACTACTGAAAGTGCAGCAGTCACAGAGTGTTTCCATTATTGTACAATCACAACCTAGCCAGTGAAACACTGCAGAATTTGGAAATGAAGCAACTAAAACGATATCCGGTTGATTGTCGCTTGTTCTGTCCGGATAACACACAGACTGGGTTGTTTAATCACATTGCATATGGTTGCATTTTGTTGGAACTGTTCTCCGTAAAGTCTATAACATTTAGATAATCGTTATTCTGTGAAAATAGGGGGTCCACACTACAACTATAATGACAATAACACAGAGGAATGACATCATGGAATCCTTAAATTCTACAATCCGGCCAATCAGAATCCACTCAGCTTTTTCAAGAGCTTGATTATTTAAAAACAATAGACAATAAAACAGCAGTGTGCACTATAATAAACAGAACATTATCATCTGATGGTGTGAATGCTATAGTTAATGTCTATAGTTGATGTCTATAGTGATTGTTCTTTGCATGAACAGGCCTTAAGTTTTCCAAACCTTACAAATATACTTTTTATCCAAATACATAATTCTTTGTTGTGCCTAGCCCAGATATTTTTCAACATAAGAACAAGTTTCTGAGAGTGAAAAAAACAACAACAAAAAAACACACACTTCTCCCTTTATTTTTTCATACCTATATTTATGTATATTCTCTTGTGTTTGTGTTACATATAATTGTACTGTCCATGGAGCGGACCTGACTTAAATTTCACTGCTGCTTATATTCTGTATAATTGTGTATGTGAAATAAACATTTTGAATCTTGAATCTTGAGATGCTGAAAAACAAGTGTGAAGCAATACAATGACCAGAGCACCAATATAGGCACCTTAAAATGAAATACAACAACAAAATAAGTCTGTCATCATTTACTCACCTTCATGTCTTTCCAAACCTGCTTGCATTCCTTTCATCTGTGGAACACAAAAGAAGAGACTATGAAAAATATCTGAAAAATGTCATGTTGTTTTGGACTCCACTAAGTTTAATTGCATGGCCAGAAACAATTTAAGCATTCTTTAAAATATCTCCCTTTGTGTTATATAAACTAACCCTTAAAGTCTACCTTGGACAGATTGCAAACTCAACCGCCAAATTAATTGTTGTGGGCTGTAGGCAAATGTTGTTCAATGATATGAAAATAAAACTACAGTAAAATGTCTTCATAAGCCAATTTGTAATTATTCAGAACAATCTCTGCCAAAATAATGAATGCATGTAAATGGTGGGTTTTCCAAGCAAACATTTTCCAGTCGTGTTTGACTGAAACAATAACCATGCTATGCATTTGATTATAATCTATTGACAGCCCCATTTTTGTGTGTTTTCTCTCCTATATGTAGTGTATATTTCTTATTATCCTTAAGTAAGATTCTCATTAGCATTCATCTACTGCTCCCTGGGTAAGTAAACACCTCTAAATCCACAAATGGTATATGTTCAGCTTAAAACGAGAAAAAAAGGACAGAAATGTATTCCGACTGCCTCATCGAAACACCCACTCATGCCTTGGAGCACACAGCTCTCTCCTGCCTCTCTTTTGACAGCATCAAAAGGTTATTCAGAACAACTCTTCTCCAGCGAGTGCACACTTTCTGTCTGCAAGCTACACAAGGGCTCTTTTATTTACAATACACTCCTGCACCTCAAGGCCAGCGCTCATGCTGAATATCCAGGCTACTCCATCCCGAACGCTGGTGTCTCTGTACCTCAGAAAACACAAATAAATGCGCCACCTCCACCCACACATCTCGGCGAGAACATCAGCGTGGACCTCCGCACGACATCCCGAGGTGCTTTCAACTCCTGTAAGATGCAGATGCGAAGCGCTGCTAAAATCCCCGCCTGCACAAAGCAGAACAGTTCTCTGAAAAACATTCTCGTGTGTCAGCTGGAACAATCTCCATCTTGATTGCACCAGTCGGGGCATTCACAGCATGAAGGGTGAGGAATTGATTAAAAGCTCATTATTAATGCTATGTTCACTTTAATTGGGAGCCATGGCGGAGCCGAAGCCGTGCAGATAACAGGGTTGCTGTTGGCGATGAATGTGCCTCCGCTGGCACGGGAAGATAATTGTGTGATCGCACTGGAGTATTCTGGGACAGAAAGGGCTTCACTGATACCTGAGTTTGTTTAATAGCTATGCCATCTTTCTTTGGATTTCTGTAGATTAAAGTCAATCATTAGACAGTATGCTCGGATGAACTCAATTGGACACTATTTAGACATAATTTAGAGCCTAGACGGTGTGGCTGGACTGCCTGTTTGTCCCAAGGCGAGGGTCACTGTTAACATTCATCATTCTTAGGTTTAGAAATGTTGACCATTGCATAGTGTTGAGTATAAAACACCTAGCAATGGTCTAAAAAACACCTTAGCAGCTGCAAAGTAATGTCTTGCCAACCACCCACAACACCCTAGCATCGTGGCGGAGAGTTTGGCAAGCACCGCTCACATCTTCTTCAGTGTTATTTTGTTATTCGGTTTGGTTCCACTAGTACTGCAGAAATTACACATTTCAACTCTAATGACCCTGATTCAGTGCTTAGTCTGTACATATCTGTTCAGATTTGCATACTTGTGCATTAGTCTATGCCGTTTTGTAGTAATGTAAGTAGTATGTTTGTAATAATGTCAAATTAAAAATACATTTTAAATCATGTTTTAACAATTGTTTTTAATTGTGAAAAAATGTATGACCAAATTAGGCAGTGTGAGAATACAAAAAGTTTCATATGAATGTATATTTATTCAAAACTTGAAAAACATGATTAATTGATGACTTGAAAATCTAGTATTAATGAAAAACTAAACAAGAGGGAAAAACATTCTCAGCCCAAAACATCCAAAATTAGCAAAAATGCAGAATACAAACTTACACAAATGTCAAAATTATACAAAAATAACTCAAAACGAATAATGAACAAAATCCCTGCAGCCCTCAGGCCACACACTTCACTGCAGTAACTAACCACAGACTGACTCCATTAAACAACGGCAAGCACATTTATACTGGCGGCCAGCACCATTATCCCATGGGGAGGGACACGTTTACCAATTAATAATCATTCAATCTACTCTCTTGTGCAATAAAATAAATGATTTACAGTACATTGAACATGAAAATATACCAGGAGCAACTCAGCCGCGTTGTCCCTGAAACGGCAAGTTAAATGTGCGGGCCTTTCATGACCGTCACAGTAGTGCTTTAAAGAAGTACACTTATTAATGTGTTTAATAAATGTAATAAATAATTTGGTGATTCAATTAATATAATTTATTTTAATGAATAATAATGAATAAAATAAAATAAAACTATAAATGTTGTCTTGGCAACTAGCTGATGCATTTTTTTATTTAATTATATGACTTTTAGTTTTATTTAGTGTATAATTTTCCTGCTGCTCCAAAGTGACACATGGCATTTATGTTGCAGGTGATTGCTGAAAAGCAAACGTACATGAAACTAAGCAAAGATGGCAGCAAGCAGATTGTATACCTCCAAGGGGTCCTGCGCCAGCCAAGCAGCTGTCATTGAGATGAATGCAAATGCATATCTCTTTCCAGAAATGTTGACCTTCTTGGTATATAAATACAAGTTTAAATACAAAGATATGAAATGTCTTTATTGTAGAAAAGCAGTGACAACAATTTATATATTTATTTTGATTGTTTTAATGTGTCACTGTTATTGAAGACTCCATAATGACATTCGAACAAGATGCTTTAGATACAGTTGTTAAAATGAATAAAGAAGTGTACTAATCATCACTGTAGCCAGGTTAATTCAGTCAAGTTTTTGACTTGGATAAAACCAGTTTATTTCAATGTCACCCTATGCAGCACATTTTGAGGCTCCCTGGAGGAGGGGGAGGGGATTTAGAAAATTATTCTTTGTTCTGTCTTAATTTTATGCAAAAAAAAAGCTTAACATTGTTTTATTGCAGAATTATAATTTTTTGGTTTTGTTGTGGAGAATTTCTGCCATTTCATCACTTGCAGCCGTTTTCATCTACAGCACCTTCACCGCACAGGAATGTGAGGTACGTGATCGCCCGACAATTGAACCTTTGTCCATATGTGACCGCTCAGGGATATGAAGGGTGCAGGACCACACTCACAACATAATTGGCCGAGCTGACGACAAACGAACAGGCTTTGCACACGTATCAACGTTATTCCGAGAGATATATTGCAACTCTGTTACAAATGTTACTGGGGTCAGGCCACCTGCTCAGGTGTCAATAAGACCCTTCATCCAGCGTCGGCAGTGAGATATCACCTCTCAAAATGACACTGTGCCGTCTGCTATTCCTTCTCCCGACTGTTATAGCCAGACATTTGTCAGTGGTTCCTTCCCCTCTCTTTATACGCGCACATATTAGAGGCTACTTAACTCAGCACACAAGATGAAAAATGAACCTTGTCATTTGGCCAAAGGCTTGTTTGTGATTTTATTAGTCACAAACTCCAGCACAGAGGTGACTGGATGATAGATGCACATGCTAAATACAAGCCCAGCTCTTTTTTCAATGCACCAACAGCAGCAGAATTTCAATACACACTTGTATTAGATTATACTACTCTAAAAAGGGTTGCCCAAAATTTGGCATTGTAATTTCTAATTATGAAAATGTTTGCTGTAAAGAATGGTATTAAGATTAAAAATAGCGAGCGTTGTAATCTCATTGTATCTGCGCAATTTACTGCTGATATAATTAGGTTATGATACTGAACTTAATATTATTATTATTTGATCAATTAGTGGGTTATACAAAATAACTTGTTATTGTAATATTAGCAAATATGCTTGTAAACAGCCATAGCCAGTATAGTGCCAGTATAGTTTAACAGTATTTACAATAATTTTTTTTTTAGAAAAAGTATGTTTTTCTGCACTTTCTGTTCAACACTGTTGGTGTGATTTGTTGTGGTTTTTAAGAAGCTCTTGGTACATACACGCATACATACATACATATCTGACATGAGAACAGAACATTTAAATAAGCTTAACAATAATAATGTGTCTGAATCAGCAGAAGATTCGACATTGAACCTTTGTCCTAACCGCTCAACAGCACCACACTCACAAATTCAAGATTCGGCACAGGTTCAACACTGTTGGTGTGATTTCTCAAGTTAATCAGTAACATTTCAAATGAAATAAAATAAATTAAATATTTAAATATTTAAATAAATATTAATAAACACACACACACACAACAACAAAAAATGTTTCTTTGGCATCTCTGTTTGGGAGCTCTAAATATCACAGAAATTATCATAACCTTTCAAAAGTATTTTTTCCAAACTCAGGTAGCCTCATTTCGAGTTCTGTCCAGAAACTCAATCCATCCACAGAGTAATTTTAAGACAGCATTTGTCCTACATCCCAATGCAGAGGATTTTCTCTGCATGCTTTTATTAAAAAGTGGGCCGACCTCACATCTCTCCGGGTCCTGCCAGTCATTGCATTAACCTGAGAGTAAAGAATGTACAAGTGTTGGGGACATTAGGAACATCATGGCCCAGATCCCGTCCCCTGCTGTCCCTCCCATCATGGGCAGCCTCGTGTTGAATGCTCACAGTCATTATTGCTGAATATGCACCAGTCAGCCCTCAAAACAAACTTGCTGACTGTAGAGGTCTGTGTGCGGTGCCAGATGCAATCTCAAAGCAGCTGAGTGTCAAAATAATCTGATATATCAGACCACCATTTTCATTAGGATAGTGTGAATACTGAGAATACAACTCAAAGCTCCGTAATGTTGCTGTTTTGATCCTTGCAACAGTTTTAATGTTTTAATGGTAGAGTAGCAAAATAAAAGGAGACCACAAATACAAACTGAGACCACCTACAGTTCAATCTCAGGTGCAAGCATCAAGGGCTCAGCTCTGATAGTCTGCACCTGAGGTCCACGGTTAAAGGCGTCAGTATTGACAAATTCCTGTGTGCTCAGAAATGACTCCCGAGTCCATTTTATCATGATGAGTTTCAGATTATTATTCAAAACACACACACACACAAGTGTACGTCAAAAGTAGCACATTAATGTAGGCGGTTAATTTTTCCGTAACATTTTTTTTAATGCAGTTAACGCAGGGGCGGATCTAGTGTTGGCCACCCCACCCACAGCCGCTGCTTCTGTCTATTTTTTCTTGACAAGAGTTGCATTGATTTAGACGTGGAACGTCTTTATGACCACATCAAATGAGAGACTTTTCAGATGCGCACTGCACTCCGCTTCAGCGAAAGGCAATAGTCAAACAAGCACTGAAACGATATATGAGAAGAGGAGCTCCAGTAGAACATCAGTGAACTGTGGTCAGATGAGATGTGTCAGGCCATATATCAGTAAAAACTAATTTTCCTGTCCTGTCAGCCGTTATACTGTGCTCGTACCGCCTGCTCTTCAATTGCAGGCAGAAATACGGCAGCACGCGCTGTAGCCTGTATCATTTCATATTAAAGCACGAATGAAACTACGAGCATGCGTGTCACGTTCAGCAGCGGCAGCTCTTAAAGTAATAGCAGCCAAATACCTAATAACCAGCTGCTGAATCAAAGAACAATAGGAAAAAAGAGGAAATCAATAACTTTTGTAGCTTTCAGGATTCGTCCTATATTTAATTTAGAATTTAGTGTTTGATAACTTTATTCAATTTCTGTATATTGCCTACTTTCTGAAGGGCACAGGTAAATATGACATTTATTATAATGGATTTATGTGAATATTGTTTTAAGTTGACTTAAATTAGAAGTTATTTTAAGTCATTTTTAGTCTAATGAATCTTAAGATTGACAGATCATTTTCCTAGAGACTTCAGTAGTGCTGGTATCACTGACTTCACTCATAAAAAATGCCATTAAACAAGTATTAAAAATATACTGTGTTTATATGTGACCCTCTCTGTAAAAACCAGGCTAAAGTCTAAAAATCTAATTCTGAGATAACGAGCTTCAATGTTTGATTACAAGCATTAATTTCACTATGATTTCAATCTTTGACATGGCCTTACTCCGTCAATATTAAAGCTACCAATAATATAATTCCACAGAATGTTCTTTAATGCTTGAAGGATGATTTATGCAGAAAATATTAATCTCAAAAAAATGACTTTAGCTGGGTTTTCACAGAGAGGGTCACATATTGTTTCTACATTAATTTGAAGATTGAATGTGAAATTATTGCAATATAAAAGTATATTTAAAAATTTTAATGTATATGGTATAGCAATTGCATGTGTAATATATTTTTTGTAGTCACTGAAAAGCTACCAAAAACTCTATTAAAAACGTTATTATAAGTTTTTATTGATCCAGAAACGTATTATATGCACTGCACCTTGTTTACTTCAGAGGAAAAAGTATGTTTATGTGTCGTGATACTGTACAAAATGGCTCCAGGGTGATGCTGAGCAGAAGAATTTTTGAATAAAGAAATTATTTTTGTTTTATTAGCACACAAAAAGTATTCTTGTAGCTCCATAAAATTACAGTTGAACCACTGATGTCACATGGACCATTGTAACGATGTCCTTATGTTTCTGTGCCTTGACCGTGGTTGTACCCTTGCTGTCTATGGAGGGTCAGAAAGCTTTCGGATTTCATCAAAAATATCTTAATTTGTGTTCAGAAGATAACCGGAGGTCTCACGGGGTTGGAACAACATAAGGGTAAGTAATTCATGACAGAATTTTCATTTTTGGATGAACTATCCCTTTAAAATTCAGTTGTAAGCTGTCTATATCTATCTAGTGTATTGTAAAATGTTGTACTTTAATTTGAGTGCAGGTGTGTCACGAATCCGGTTCATGGGCTTCCCTTAACTCACCACCAGAGGTCACTCGCTCACCACATGGACTCTTGCACTACACTCACTGTTGCACTCCACCTCAGACTACAATTCCCATCACCCATTGCACTGACGATACACGCACTGAACACACAGCTGATTGCACTGAACACACAGCTGATTGCACTGATCACACAACCTACTTAAACCATGGACTTCCCCTTCCTCTCGGCCGAGTATTGTTTAGCATTTAGCATTCTCCTAATGTTAGCTACGTACCAAGCCTTTCCGTGTTTGTTTTTGTGTTCAGTCTCCTGTATTGTTCTGCGTTTTTCACTCTCCAAGTGTTAGCTGCTTTACGGAGCCTTTTCTAGTTTTCCGTGTCTCATTTTAGTTTAGTCTAGTCTTTTCGTGTTGCCTTGTTGTCTGGTTCCTGATCTCCTGCCTCGTACCTGGATTACCCCTCTTGTCAAGCCCTCTGGATATTGTTTGCCGATCGAAGACCACTCACGTTTACTTGAGTACTCATCTGCCTGTTTGCCAGTTGTTGACCTTGCATGTGTTTGTGACCATGCCTAATAATAAAAGCTTGCACATGGATCCGCACGCCTCTCGTCTTGTCGGCCCCGTTACAAGGTGTAACCAAATGTACACCTTTCTGACACCTGATTTATGCATTATCCACCACTTGCACCACTTACAACAAGACTGCTATAATCAGAAACAGTAACACTTTAGATTAGGGAACACATATTCACTATTAACTAAGAATTTTGCCTCATTAAACTCCTAATTTGCTGCGTATTAATAGTTAGTAAGGTAATTGTTGAGTTTGGGTATTGGGTAGGGTTAATGAGTCTAGAATATCTGACCCTGGACCACAAAAGCAGTCATAAAAAATACATTGTATGGGTCAAAATTATTGATTTTTCTTTTATGCTTTTAAATCATTAGGATGTTAAGTAAAGATCATGTTCCATGAAGATATTTTGTGAATTTACTACTGTAAATATATCAAAAACTTTATTTTTATTAGTTATATGCTTTGCTAAGGACTTCATTTGGACAACTTTAAAGAGGATTTTCTCAATATTTTAAATTTATTTGCATCCTCAGGTTCCAGATTTTCAAATATTGTCCTATCGTAACAAACCATACATCAATGGAAAGCTTATTTATTCAGCTTTCATATGTTGTATGAATCTCAATAAAAAAAAAGACACTTATGACTGTTTTTTTTATTCATGGTCACATATGGTCTTGCAGAATAAGGCATCAATATGTGCTTTATAAATACTAATAAACAGCCAATTTGCAAGTAGCATGAATGCTAATAAGCAACTAGTTAATAGTGAATCGTGTTCCTAATCAAAAGTGTTACCGCAGAAACACCTATAGAGACCTCCATTATAGCTAACCTGCATGTGAAAAATGGGTTAAGAAATGACTAAACCCTGGTAAATGGAGGACACATGGGTGAAATCACAGTGCATGAAGTGCCTGTGTGCACACATCAACATCAATACATCACATTGAGTCAGGACATACAGAACAGCACATTTGTCTTCCCTGCATTATGTGTGAGAACCACCTACTGCCTCGACAACAGAATCCAATAGTGTGGGTGAAGGTTTCCAGCACGAAGCTTTCTTATCTCATAATGCATGTGATTGGTTGCACATTTTAAGAAGTACATTGCTTAAAACACATAATCAACACCGCATTTCATGTTTTATATCCTACTATGTGTCTTATAATCTTTAAAGGTGTAACCATTATTACTGTGGTCATTTATAAAGAAATATAATACATTACAATATGCATTATACAGAATTATGAATGCCCTCATAATGCATAATATATACGTGCTTCGAGTTTACCAGAACCTGTTACAGATCCCATCAGCCCCAGTGCGCACGCTCAGAGTAGAAACAGCAGTTGGCAGGTGCATTACTCTGTTTATTCTTTTAGGAGAAGTTATGTGATGACAGTGGTAACCACACCTACTGCTGACAGTGTGCACACAATACAAGCCGCTGTTTCTTACATGACATGTTTATTTGCAAAAAGGGATTTATTCATGGTTTCAATCACTCAAGCTAAGGTTGCATTCATACAATGTGGTCTTTACTACTGAGGGCTCTCTTAAAACAAGGAGGGCTGATCTTCACACACCCATTGGATCTCCATAACATTTCTGAAATGACAAGGTCTTGGTATAAATAAGAAATAATTATATAAATTGTTGGCCTTAATAAGTCAGTCATCAAAATATGTATGTATTTATTATTATTTTTTTGTTTTTTATTTATTTATTTTGATTGATTGATTGATTGATTGATTGATTGATTGATTGATTGATTGATTGATTGATTGATTGATTGACTTATAACTTACTTAATTATTTGTAATATTCATATATGATTTTATGCATTTAATTCATTTTTATTCATCCAAGTACAGTGGGGAAAGCAAAAACAACAAAACTAATTTGTTAAACTTTTTTTTCACCTTCAAATCATATTTATGGTTTGGTTCAAACCTTACATTTTGATTTAATATTAATTTGGTATATAAATATATATATATATATATATATATATATATATTGATTATTATATAATTATATATACATGTATATATATATTTATTTTTTGTATGAATATTGTTCTTTGCAAAAATAAAAACATAAAATGTAATATAAACAAAAGCTAAAGCTATAATATGAAAGTAGATTTGTTTTAATACAGTTTAGATAAAACCAAAAGCAGATTGATAGTCAATGTTTAATTTAGTTTACTTACTATATATAAAGACACCTTCAAAAGACCTTGTTTTTTGTGATGTCTTTTAAAAATGTCTATCATATTTTCTTTTATGTAGTCACAAATAAAAAATAAAATAAAAAAAACCCTGAAAATAAGTAAATAAGAAATGAAATCAATAAACTCTTCAGTCAGTAAAACTAGCCAGTTCTGCACATTTTCACTTTTTTCAGTGAATAACATCTCATCTCCTTCTAACTCCTAATGGACAAGAAACAAGAAACTGTGTCCGCACTGTAGTTGCCAGTGTTTTCTTTTTATTAAATACAACAGAGAGGCATTATATCAGCCTTTGCCACACATAAGCTGTATTTATGTAAGAATCCAATATCATTAAGTACCACTGCAAGATGTGCGCGGCTGTGTTATGTCTGTCTGTGGAAAGCTGATTTACTATTAGAGTTGGAAATGCTGCTTGTCCAATCAGACTGTAGGGACAGACAATACAATTTATAATTGACGCTGAGCTAAAACCGCCCTATCTGACCATATTTAGGCCTTTATAATTGCAAAGTAATGGCATTGTGTTCTGTTTTGCAAACAGCTATGCCACAAGAGTCGTATTTATTCCACATATATTTAATAGTATTTGAAAAGGTAATAATGCAGCGCTTTAGTTTAAGACTCCCCTGACATCTGGACCTGTAGTTCAGTGATTACATCTCCTGACGACACACGCGAACGAGTGATGACTGAAAACAAGCGACGTCTAAATGACATACCGCCTCACCTCTTTCATTAGCCGTGACAACCTCTTTCTTCCCCTCAATTAGTCACGCAGTCTCTAACAATACCCACCTCGCCGGACAGAGCCAAGGGGCACACGGGTGCTTGTCCCCTCGCCAGGCGCTCGACTCTACCCACGGCTGTGGGTGTGATATCCATGGTGATCAGACGGAGGTGTAACGCTTATAATATTCATCTTAGAGCATGGCGGCCAGCTTGATCTGTTTTGAAGGGATGACTCAGATGTATAATTGATTGTAATAGAGTGTCGGGAACAGAGGAGACGGGTCAGAGCGCTGCTGCTTTACACAGACGGGGCCGTTCCAATGGTGAAACGGTGGAGAGCACAAGCGTCTGATGAATCATGCTGATTTAATTACAAGGAGCTAGCCAGAGGGTTTCGGCACACGATTTTGCCGTTTGCAAAGATAAATGTCATGCAGTCTAAATCAAGGAGGTCTGTGAAACTTGGAGAAAGTTATGCTATGTGTTAGCGTTTCTGTTCGTCTCGGAGGTAGTTTGTTTGGCTGGTGCGTTCAGCTCTGGAAGTGTGCTGTATGGATTGGCACTCAACAGTTTTGAGCCGAAGCAATGTGACTCATCTCTCTCGAGTCGCAGGGAAATTATGTCATGATAATGCTGATTGGCTGATGTCACAGCAGGAATGAGCACGGTCCCAAACCCTTCACTACTGAGGGAGAAGGTCTCTGGGCTCCAGGCTACTGCATGAGCTGAGACGTCAATGACAGTGGACAGAGGAAAACAATCAATCTGCACATTCAGTTCAGTGGTCACTGGTGAAATATCCTGTGTGTGTGTGTGTGTGTGTGTGTGTGTGTGTGTGTGTGTGTGTGTGTGTGTGTGTGTGTGTGTGTGTGTGTGTGTGTGTGTGTGTGTGTGTGTGTGTGTGTGTGTGTGTGTGTGTGTGTGTGTGTGTGTGTGTGTGTGTGTGTGTCTGTCTGTGTGTGTGTGTGTGTGTGTGTGTGTCTGTGTGTCTGTCTGTCTGTGTCTGTCTGTCTGTCTGTCTGTCTGTCTGTCTGTCTGTCTATTATTATTATTATTATTATTATTATTATATAAAATAATAACAAGCTGACCAGACCCCTGTGTGAAGCTGAATCCATGCAAATGAAATTGCCATCTGACTGGGTATATCATGGCATTCTGTTAGTAAAGTTGAGCGATGACAGACAGATATCAGCCATTTGTATTTTCTTTAAAAGGAGAACTGACTTTAGCACATTTGTTTAATTTTTACAACATTTATTTTTAAAACGGTGTTGTTAAAAAAAATATATAATATATATATATATATATATATATATATATACAAAATTATTTGTATTATTATTATAAATTGTTGACCTTAATTAGCCAGAATTTATTAATTTCATTTTTGTTTCATGTTATTGAATATTCACTTATGAATGGTGTTTCATGTAGACTTCAGTCTCTTCCTCTCCTCGTATGAAATGCCGAGCTCTGCGCGTGTTTCTTTGCTCCGCTCTGGAGATCCATGCGGTCACACTGAGGAGTGTGGTCACTTGACCATGCCTGTTTTGGCCCTGGGGGCCTGTAAGTGTGTCAGTCTGCTCAGCTGATAACACAGAAGCCTCTGTCACACTTCTTCAAAGAGCGTTTGCTAAGAAACCAAATCGCATGAGGAGCGTTGTGACAGCCCTCGGTGTGGCGTTTAAAGGCTGTCCAAGCGGTTATTTCTGTAAGTGTGTCACGCCGACTCTAGCGTCGTGACACATTTCAATAACTATAATCTCAATCACAGTATTTCTCAATAAGGCCATTTTGAATGCAGCAGACGACACAACACCATGCAGGAAGTTCAGTACTCACTTCAGGAAGTTGCAATTTAGTTGATGGCGTGCAATTGCATGGTTTCGATGGCACGGGTAAACATAAACTTGCTCTTACATAAGGAGCCGAGCACTTGACATCAACCTTATCGGTCTGAGGAGAGAAAAAAGAGAGTAATTGGCTCTTTCCCCGTTTAAATGTCACCGGGCTCCAGCTGATGTAGAGGGGCTTGAGCCAACTGTCTCTTTGAATGATGCCGTTTTGCCCCTGTCATTACATCCCACAGTTTTCCAGAGCATGTTTTTCAAGTCGAGATGTGGGGTAATGTGAATGAATGGTAGTGACACATCTGGGCCATCACCACCACAAGCAAAGATGAAAAAGTCTCACCTTTTCAGAAGATGCAGGAAACATAAACATCACTGTTACTGTGTATCATCAAACCCACCACATCGATCCGAGATATAATGTAACTACTGTAAACATGCACAGTAAAATAGGAGTGAATTGGTAATGGGATCATGAAAAAAATAAGAGGTCCCAAAATAAGGGAACAATGGTGTTTAAAAATGCATGTGGCAAGTTGTTAGAAATGTATTACAAGCTTATGAATGTTCACATCATTATTGAAATATGTTACATTAAAGCCCCTAACCCCCCACCCGCCCCCACCCAGACTCAGTGATGCAGAAATCTCACTGTTAATGACTCTAAAAATCCCAAGTGAATAAACATTAAGAAATACATGTATTTTCTTTTTATCTTGAGGATATATGAGTTTTATTAATGTTTTCAAAAATTAATGTTTAAAATCATATTTGAATCATAGATATCTGGAATATTTCTTGCCATGTCATAAAAAGTAAAATTAGTTTTCTATTTTTTTTTTTTTTTTTTGGACACATAGTCTACAGGGGTCCTCTGTGACATCATTTCCTGTTATATGGTTTTCTTGTCAGATGGTAACAAAGTTATTATTATTGTTATTATTAGAATATCATTTTGGTCAATTTGTTCAAACTGAAAGATGCTGTGTTTAATACTCTCTGTGTTTACTAAAGTTTATATATATATATATATATATATATATATATATATATATAATTTTCATATTAAAAGAGTTAAAAAGGAAAATAATAGCAATTTCACACATACTGTTATTGTCACGCAGCATTGAGCTCTGAATATTAGTTATAGTATAGTGTCTTATCAAGCATACTGTACAACAGCAATACGTGCTTATTATATCTTATTATGTTCTCTCATAGTGGTTTCATGTTTTAATATTGTGATGATTTATTTTATTTGTTTGAGCAATGGCATAATACTTATACTTCAATTGACAATATAACATACATATGTTATGCAATTTTACCAGCATACACTAACATAAAGTGATAAAGACTTTTAGAAAATCTCAACTATCCATTATTCACTATTTACATCACTGTTTCTGTGAAGCTGCTTTGAAATAATCTGCATTGTGAAAGGTGCTATTCAAATCAAATGAACTTGACTCCCTTCCAGTTGTGTTTGAATGTTTGTTCACATTATTAATGTTTACTTCACACTTGTGAGACTGAACTACAGGTGTTTGTCATTGATTGACAGAACAATGTTTTCTTTGTTTGTGTGTTTTATGATTTCCAGTTCTCTCATTTCCATAGTTGGAAAACATTTAAAAAACAGGGCTTATTTATATCTTCAAATCTAATCAAGTGCCTTTTATTGCCTATGGTGCAGCAATGAAACTGTAACCTTTAATGATTGTGGGATCAGTTGTTATATGATGATGATGGTAAGGTGAATGTCCTAAGTGCTCATAAGTAGATGACAATGATGACAGTCTCATAAAAAGCAATGGTGGGGTCTGATTTGCTCCTCCACACTGACACATTAATGTAGGGAAGAGTATTGTATATTTTATATTGCTGTGTGGATGCTCACCTTCACGAAACACGCTTCATGTCGCCTAACCACAGAAGACTACGGAGATGCATTTGATCTTAACTGTTATGTGAATTACATTGAATATATAACCAACAGAATCTGAAAAACTGAACTTAAGATTTTACAAATAGCTTTTAATACAGAAGAAAAACCATAAAGGAATCTCTGCATATTGTGTGTCTTACTTGTAATCGTGTTTATTGTCAGTTTTCATCAACCAGTTAAAAACACTGTACTCGGTTTTAGGAGATAGTTGGGAATTCAAAGTCCCCAAGACCAAACACAGTGCTTTGAAATTAACTACTACATCTTCTTTATTACTCATTTTGGTGAGCACATTTGCTAGTGATTGCTGTTGAAGGGAACTTGCAATGACGTTTCCCTTTGCAATGCTGCACTGGGGGCACAAGCCAATTTTAGTATCAATAGCTAAAGTCTTGTCTGTCTGCAATGCAATTAAAACTTCAATTTTGGAAGAGCTTTGCAGCCTATGATAAATTGAACTGTCATCCTTGAATTGTTCTTCCGAATCGGAAAAACACACACAATGCTAGCTATGTGTGCCTTAGTTAAAAATATGAAAAATATGAAAAAAACTCAAATAATGGTATAACAGATGTTGAACTGCATTGAAATGTGTTATAGATTAATGCATAATTATATATTTTTTTATATTGTGCATGTAACAGGCTAAAGTTACATGCTGTTACACAGTACACAGACTCACTTATGTAAATACACAGTATTGAACACTGTCATATATAAAGCACACTTCTGGGCATCTTTCCACATCATCAATCTACAATAAATGAAATGACATATCTGGAGTCGAATGTGTTCAGCACCATGGACAGCAGCCCGACTCAATAACAGCTGCAATATAAACGGGTCATCGTAACGAAACACCACTAGGTCTCTTTACTGAGTCCACATTCATTATTCACTTAATTCATTAACACTCAGCAGTCTGTGAGAGACGAGTGTATTGTGTTTTGTGGCGTTGGCACAGTGCGCGTTCTTGCACTCCGTCTGCCGTGTTATTAATTGTTGGTCTATGTGCACATGCGTCAGATGGACGTCTTTGGACATCGCGTCGCTTCTCGGCGTTTTTCTGTTACGTGTTGCGTTTTAATATGATGTGTTAAATTACACACTTTTTGAAAAGACACATCGACAATGTCCCATTGTGTTGCATCACAACTGATTTGTGCTAACTGGCGATAAACGACCGAGGTGTAGGTCTCTATGTTGTTTGCGCGTTTGTGTTGCGTTTAAACACGACGTGCCCAAGGCTCAACTTTTAATAACGCACTTTCTCTCTTTAAACCCAAATAGTAACATGACTGCTTTACTTCACGCCGTTGTTAATCCAATCGCTTCGGTGAACGATTCCTAACAAAGCGATCGATGGTGCTCCATTTAAAGAGCTTCATGTTACGCGTCAGCGCTTTGATGAACGATATCATACAGTCTTCCTTCCACGTGACCACATCTGCACCGAACGCTGCATGTAATGCCAGCAGCTCCAGTAGCCTATCATTAGGACAGCGTTTGGTTTGTCGCGTCGCGTCACTGGCGACATAGATTCGAGTGCGTGTTAAACACATCTGCCTGTCACATATCACATGTTGAGTTTTAATTATGATAATTACATGCTGTGAATAAACTCCACGAACCCTTGACATGGTGCCGCTGAGGTCTTTTAATATGATATTAGCCGCTGGGTTTCCACTTACTGGAACTGCTTCTCAATGCATTTTGATTCGTTCATGGCGTCTCAAGCAGATGCATGTTCTCATGAATAGAGAATAACCTCAGGTAGAATGCACTACACTGAGCTAATAACCTAGTCATGTCTAGATGGACCAGGCATGCGTTACATCATGTTGAAATGCATTACATTCTTTAAAAGTTTACACATCAGTCAATGAATAAACTATATCTGCGCTTTATTAACTGTACTTAAACTAATGTATGAAAAACCTCTGCTTACAACGTGCACTATGAATGACGTTTATTCTATGAATAGGTAAATATAAGGCCTATAATGCAACGGAACAAATGTATTTGCTTGCAATATACAGTATATTTACTTGTTATGACATAAACCATATTATAATGCTCTGTAGCCTTTTATGGGCCGATTTAGCTGTTTATATTGTGCATTAAAACGCATTACCTTTATTACATTAATATTTAAGTGTTATAATGCATTATAAATGTGACTCCATTAATTCGTGAGCAAATCTAACAACTGTACTATAATGCATTCTGAACAACATCTATAACGCATGCATTACATCTACAGGCTTATAAGAAAGTGTTACCAAATCTCCTTCTTCTTCTTCAATATCGCCCTGCTGGTCCAATCGGAGGAGGCGCGCGCACTCCCTCGCTCTCAGCCGCCTCGACCATCTTCAGCACGTCTCTCTCTCTCTCTCTCTCTCTCTCTCTCTCTCTCTCTCTCTCTCTCTCTCTCTCTCTCTCTCTCTCTCTCAGTCTGTCTCTCTCCTCGCATGCAGAAGAATTGTTCTCCATGAGTCGCTCCGCTTCACTCACGGCTGGATTTCTGCGTTTATGATTCTCCTCAAACACTTCGTTTTCTAAGGCAGGAGAGAAAATGTCTCGAAGCGCGCTGCTTTTTTTATTATGGCTATTCGGCACATCTCTCGCTGCCTTCCCCAATCAAATAAACATCGGTGAGTGCGTCCGGATATGCTTGACTTCTTTGGCTTTGTATGTCGATGTCTGGTTTCGATGCATGCGCATGTTTCGGTGATAGGCTATATGAAGACGGTATTATTGCCTGCGGTATAGGGTGTACTTACGCAATCTAAGGAATCGTCGACTGTGATACCAAACAGAGATGTCATAAATAATAAAATGATTATGATTTTATTTTATGCAAAAATGTCTAGGTTTTCCGCTCTGCATGCATGTCAGCTATCAGTCGCTTTTCATAAACTTAAGAGAAAGTTCCTTCCTACGAATGGAGGCGAATCGAATTGAGTCCGTGTATAACAATGTTGGAACACATCCATAAATATGTCTAAGTGGATCTGACGCTAATATGCATGCAGTCTTTATAAGCATGACATCTGTGCATCATCTGATTCATTGCTGTTTGGTCTTCACAAAGGTGGGCTCTTCATGCGTTCCACTGTGCAAGAACACAGCGCTTTCAGATTCGCTGTGCAGCTCTACAACACCAACCAGAACACGACTGAGAAACCCTTCCATCTCAATTACAACGTAGATAACCTGGAGTCCTCCAACAGTTTCTCTGTCACTCATGCATGTGAGTACCATGAGCTTTTACCCCGATGCTGCTTCATATCACTGACTGAACCAGACTGAGGAATGATTGCTGGAAATCTTTTCTATGAAGTGTGATAATCATCATCTTTGTCCATCTGTAACAAACCAGTCGCTGCTTTGAAAGATTTCAGCTTAATTCAGCAATATAACACTGAAGTGGGCTATTCTGCAGTGAAGAGTTTCTATTGCCCCATAAATGATCCTATACTCTTGAAATGATCCAGTTACTGCTCTCAGTTGTGTACCACATATTAACACCAAGCCTCTTTGTGGACTTCAGATGAAATGTAATATTAATGATAATAATTCAGTAGCAAGGCATACAGTGACACAAAATATAAGAGCAAGAAATACAAGAACAGAACAGATACGGCTGAATTTAGAAGCCAGATACCATAACACAAAGAGATGTGCTTTCAGCTGGGTTTCGAGTTCGGAGAGGGTGGAGAGGTCACGGAGGGACTGGGAGAGAATTTCATAGATTCGGCCTGATATTAAATTTGTCTAAGCATCGTGGTCTTTTCTCTGAGAAACTTTTAGCTTTTGAAAATTATTTTTTCCCTCAGTCTTTGTGGTTGGCTTTAGCGCGACGCTTGCTTAGTACATGACAAGTCGTTTTGTATTTCTGCTTTGGTGTTTTTGTGATTGAATCCCTTTGTAATTATGACTGTTCTTTTGCGGCACCCATGCTTGTCCAGTGAAAGTGTTGCAGTAAGAGGATGAGCATTCAGTGATAGAAGTGCTTTGTGGGCACAGTCTGTCAGTATTTCTGAGTCAAAATCACTTTGAATTCAAAAGCAAGTTCCCTTGGCAACGCTGAATAACCCCAGCACTGTAGAGGTACAGATAGGTGGGAGAAAGATAGCATAAAATGATTACACAACCTGAGTTTGGCATGGAGTTATTGGAGAAACACAAACGAGATATTTTGTTTTTGGGAACTGAATGTTACTTACTAGACTTTGTGCACTCACTGTACAAGTCTTTTTTTATAAGTGGCCGACCAATATTGATATTTAGAGAGGAGGATGGTGAATAGATATAGACACAAATATCCACTGTTGATGGTAGTTTTTTTTTCTTTTTTTGGAAATGACGATGTGACCATTTTTATAAAACCAAACCTTTAGAAGCGACAGAAATGAACTCTTCCAGTAAGTTTAAATATTTGCAACCTTATTTTGATTTTCAGTGGCATTTTTTGGGCAGTTTTTGTAACTTTTAAAAAATGTATACATACTTTTTCATGTAAATTCTTAAATGTAGTCAATAAATGCATTTAGAATAATATTTAGAATGATAAGACACCACGGGGCTCAAAAATGTATCTTTGCACCGCAGAAGTATTACAGAAGCAGTATATTTCTTTACATAGACTGTTTAATGTAGCTCGGAGATGCCATGAATGCATTTACATTGTGATTACAATTGCATAAATTATGTTATGAGATTAACATTTTAAATATAAAAGATAGTGAATATAGAAATATGAAGGGTTGTAAGAGAAAATACATCATTAAGAAAGTAAAATGCCACTGATTCAATCAAACCAGCTCATTCATTCAGGATCAAAGTAAGTGACTTTACAAATAGATCATTTAATTATTGGCATATTTGTATGTGTTTAAAATTAATTATTTTATTAATTATGTACCATTGGATAAAATATAAATTAGCGATGATTTTAAAAGGCCACCCTAAGGTGAGAAAATTACCATTTCTATTAATTCAGTTCCATTAAATGTTATAAATATCCATATATTATCAGATTTATCAACCTGGCCAATATAAACACAAACCATTTTCTAGGGTTTTTGTTAACAGACCAGGCCTATAGATGTACACTTGTCATTACTTCACAGTAATATACATTATTGTGTAAGCATATTAAGTGTGTTTCAGTACATGTGCAGCTTCATTTGTCATCTGCTATCTGACCGTGATATCCAGCAAGCCCTCAGAACTGAGTATTTTCACTTATTTAGCACATTCAGTGAAGTTGCTTTACTCATTCACACACTTGTGTGCTGGTCTGATCCTCAGCACCCGTGTGGATTTGTAAACCGCTCTCTAACCTCTGCAGTGTCATCTCATTAACAAACAGACCTCATATTGCGTTGCTGCACAGACTGTCATTGGAAAACAAATCTACACACAGGCAGCCAATCAAACTGGAAGTGTCAGGGTGGGGGTGGGATTGTGGTACAGGAGGCGCGGATCTCCATGTTATGTTGAGCGGCGATCACATACTAATGAGGTGTCTGCACTGATAAGAGCATAGGCGTTAAGAAAATGAGTGAAGACATAATAGAGAACATTGTTCTAGCAACAGTACATGTCCCTGCATTGAGGAGCACATGTCTGGGGGAGAAGCATGCTGGATATTAGCAATCCAAATAAATGAAGGGGCGCAGCACTCGTGAGAGTCTCCTTACAAAGCATCGAGAAAATGACTCCAGACTGTCTATAACATCTGATTCATTACCACCTTTTAACGCCAGTGTCATTTTTAAACATGGCACAAGCTGTTAGCTGGCACGATGATCTTACATTAAACAGGGAATCGACAAATAAAAGATAAAATAATCAAATAAAATAAACATAAATAATAATTTGGGATTTTATTTTATCCATTTGGAGTTTTTATGGATGTTGAAAATGGATGTTTCATACCAGAATGCATCCAGTGTCTGTGTGAATGTGCTAAAATAATGCTTTTTAAACTGCTTATGGCTATTTGTTAACAATATTTATTTGTTTATCTGTTATTTTTGATTACACATTGTAAGTTCTAATAAGTGGGAGCCTGTGACCATTACCGTAAAGGCCTAGACTACACGGTCAAAAGTGTGGGAATGCTACGATTTCTGAAAGTCTCTTCTGCTCATCAAGGATGCATTTGTTTGATCAAAAATACAGTTAAAATATGAAATATTACTACATTTTAAAATCACAGTTTTCTATGTGAATATATGGTAACATTTAATTTATTCCTGTGATACAAAGCTGAATTTGCAGCATTATTATTCCAGTCTTCATCCTTCAGAAAGCATTATAATATGCTGATTTGCTGCTCAAGAATCATTTCTGGTTGTTCTTAATGTTGAAAACACTTCATATGTTTGTGGAAACCATGATATACTACCATTCAAAAGCTTGGGGTAAGTATGCAAAACAAATACTTTTATTAAATTGTTCA
Source organism: Ptychobarbus kaznakovi (assembly GCA_027422405.1). Classification (NCBI taxonomy): domain Eukaryota; kingdom Metazoa; phylum Chordata; class Actinopteri; order Cypriniformes; family Cyprinidae; genus Ptychobarbus; species Ptychobarbus kaznakovi. The sequence continues at coordinate 1,176,781 of CM049811.1, forward strand.
AAAGTGACAGTAAAGACACTTATAATGTTACAAAATAAAATCTATTTAAAATAAAAGCTGTTCTTTTGAACTTTCCATTCATCAAAGAATCCTAAAAAAGAAGCAGCAGCACAGATTTTTTTCAACATTGATAATAATTTCACATTTTTACTGTGTTTTTGATCAAATAAATGTATCATTGGAGAGCTAAAGAGACTTTCAAAGACATAAAAAATGTCAGCAATCCCAAATTACGACAAGTATTCTTTTTTGGCCGCGGCTATTGTGAATAGCATAAGTGTGAATAGCATATTTTCTTAGCGATAGATACTATTTACACTAAGTGAAAATAGCAGTATTTTTTGTGAGATGCTTTTTAAACTAAGTGCAAATAGCTATAGATTATATTTGCACTATGTTAAAAGAGCAAGATTTTCTGCTATGTATACTACTTATTATAAATTGTGGCAATTATCTGCACTTCAGTATTGACTTATTAAGTGTACATTTACATTTTAATTCAAATTATTAAATGGATGCCACCTTATTGGGACGAAAGCCCTCCCTACACCTACCCTAACCTACCCAATAATTTATTTTCAACTTTTTGTTTATTTCCTTATTTTTTATAAAAAATCAATGCTTTTCTGATGTGATTTGAAATTTGAAAAGGGAAATTTGAAAATGTTTGCCAAAAGTCAGATTCGAACCCGGGTCGATTGCATCAAATGTAGTTTGACAAACAAATGATCATCTGCGCCACTGAAGCTGATGATGAACAACCATCTTTTGTAATGTTGTGTAGCCCAATCACGAGTTGGTGGGCGGAGTCAATGTAAATAGCTTCTGCCAACACGGCGGGCTATTTGCACTTAGAGTACATAGACACACCATGTTTTTTTTTTTTTACTTGATTTAACCATAAAATTCAAACCAAATATTTTTGTTTTCATTGTTTTTCTGTGTGTGAATGTCCATTGATGCAGCACGACATCTTACATTTTTCACAGACCTTTAAAAAAAACTCTTTTTATGTAGGCTATGTTAAGAAAGTTCCTGTGAACAGTCGAGCTATTGAATAATCGCTGACTTTGTTGGTTAAATGATTATTAGCTTCATACAAAAGCACTCGCCCTGTAGCTAAGTGTAGTAATTGTATTCTTGTAAATGTCAGCACTCTTAATTACAGGTATCCATGACAACATTTCATATAAAAGAATGTTTGATATTAGAATAATAGATTTTCTCTGTTCCTGCATCCGCTGAGAAACTGTAAAAAACTACAGTAAAGAAGTATTTTCCATTACCCCTCATACGTGACAGCTACACTTTTCGTTTTGCATTTCAAAAGCGGCATAAACGTCTGAATCTTGCTGGATAAAATCTTCAGATCGTTGTGCTGCCGAGTGTGTTTAGATGATGGCATGTGCTAAAGCCGTCACAGTCATTTCTAAGTGTTTTCCTTTTATCCGTGTGGCATCAGAAATCTGAGATTTGTTTAACAGCAAATCAAAATGCAGAAAGGATATTGGATTGGTGCAATTACAACTCGATACAGTTTCCTGATGAAAATGTATTGCTGATTGGTTGCAAAGTGTTCTAAGCGGTTACTTTCCGGCCCTCATAAGTACGAGCAGTGTAATTATCAGAGTAAATTCATACATGAGGAGTTGTAGTACACAGTGTACTACCATCTTTCACAGAATAAGGAACAATATATTCTCCTCAAAAATTGCCTTACCTTGTTGCATGCATAATAGGTTCCTAGTATAATTTCTTGGTTCACTTGTCTTTAATGTGTTACCGGATTTGAAATATGCGTAATAAAGATTCCAAGTGATATCTAAAGCTTTATGAATAGCACATTTGTGCAACGTTTCTTTAAACTCCATGAAACATGTTTCAAGATTTCATTTTTCGCCTTGCTTTTTGTGCTGGTTGCTCTATATAAAATCAGTGCATATTAATTTAATTTTGTCACATGGGAGTAGATGTCTTTTAAGGTGAATCTATTTAAGGGCAGCGATGTTCCTTCAAGGCTGAAGCGGCGTCACGTCTCTCCCTGTAAACCTTCATTAAGAACAGAGCCCAGCAGCCCACATTCACACAGCAGGCCTGAAACGCAAACACTATCATTTCTTCTTTCCTAGTTACAGCTTGTGTTCAAGGAAACAAGACCCTGGCCGTGTCGTTCTGCCAAAGAGCATACGTTTACTGTAAATGCACTTGGACAGTCAACAGGGAAGAGGAATGTTTGGGAAGAAGTGCCGTAGCAGGTTGTTTTTAATTGTATTTATTATTTTAGTTATTGTCTAATTAATACGAGTACCACACTGGCACTGAGAAGCTGAGAAAATGAATATGTGTTTCGCTTCGTACAATCATAAACGTTTTTGTTGTTCAGCTGTTTTGCTGTCAGGTTATCAATCAATAATTTAGGTAAGTGCTGTTTACAATGTGACAATGAAGCAAACCAATGTTTATGAAAGACTGAGCAAAGTAATGAGACTGCTTCTCAAATTGATTGTACTCTGAGATTATATTTTTGGCTGTACAGTTGTTTTTTCTAATGATGTTGGAGTTATGCAGTCTGGGGACATTTTGATGAGGTTTCTGTATGTTGTAAGAAATATCATTCAGTGATGGGTCTAGAAAACCAAATTTATTTTGGTTTTCTTGGTAGATGAATGCATTTGCTATGCAATTTAGCATAATCATTTTTTCCTTCTCATTCATCATTAGTTATTGTTTTTAATCTAATCCTCATTATTCTCAAAGGTGATTCTCATTAGTTTCTTATACTGCACTGTAGAACATTTATATATATAAATACATCACATACTACTCATTAGTGGTTTAATGTACAGTATAAAGTTTATAACTTTTACTTTAACCTTTAAACTGTATAAATGTAGAAGTTGCATACTGTTGTAAATGTATAAAAAATACAAATGCACTACTGTGTGTCTACAACACACACATGCACACACACACACACACACACACACACACACACACACACACACACACACAACACACACACACACACACACACACACACACACACACACACACACACACACACACACACACACACACACACACACACACACACACACACACACACACACACACACACACACACACACACACACACGTTTGTTTCTGTGAATTGTGGGGACATTCCATAGACTTCTATTACTTCATGACCAAACAATATTTGTATCCCCTAAACCTACCCCGTACAGAAAACCTGTTTGCTTTCTTACACTTTCAGATAAACATAATTTACTATTTTATATATATGTTTTTCCCTCGTGATAAGCGCAGGTCCCCACAATGTAAAAAATGTCCGGTTTTACTATCCTTGTGGGGATATTTGGTCATAAAAATGTAGCATAAACAAGAACACATACTGTTTTATTGTATTTTGTGGTGAAACCTGAACATTTCTTGACAGGTTTTGTGAGATTCCCCATGACATCTGAAACGGATCGCCAGGGAAAGAGACCGGCAGTCATTGTGACCGTTCAACGTTTTCTTGCGTCTTATTTAGTCTTTCATTTTTACACTTTAATAATAACAAATTTGCTCCAATCAAAAGCTGTCGAAGAATACACATTTGAACGAGCGACGTAATGGTGATGTAGAACTGCTTGTACACCAAAGACAGCTCTGTCAAAACTGTCTGCCACACAAGCACAAAGAAATGGTCATCCGCTGCAAAATGTTCTGGCAGAAATGCAGGGCTCACCAAAATAATAGAATAAATAGACTCAACATGACATTTCACCTCTACTGCCTATTGACTGAGACAGATTTCTGAGTCACTAAAGTGTGTTGAGCACAACAAAGTACAGCGATTGCTGGAGCCCGAGATAAGGGCTGTATTTGCCATAGGGACCCAGCTGTGATGTGTACTGTGAAGACAGTATGCGCAATATGGCAACGCGACGTCAAAGCAAACAGCACATTTAAGCATGTTTTGTTTACATTAATTCAGTACCCAAGTACATTCTGCATTCTGTCACTCCTCACTGTAATGAGATATGAATCTTCCCAGACGGCATACATTATTTCTGGGAGAGCGGGACGTCTTTATATTTGCAGAACGCAGCATATTTGAGATTTTAACATATTGCACTTAATAGAGCATATCTGTTGCGATTGCAAATATTTACATTTTATCTCAGTCTCCGTGAGATTTTATCTTCTGGTGTTTTGTCCAGTCACAAGTCTGCGTTTGTTTCGCCGCGGTGAATGTAATCCTGCGTTTGTTTGCTGCCAAATCGAGTCTTAAGCAAGTTTCAGTTCTGCAAGTGGAAAAAGTTCACTTTCGAACAGTTTGCTTTGTTTTGTGCTACTCACGGCGGATGTACCTGCCAAGACGCATGAATTGTCCTCCAAGCGTGCTGATTTGTGTTTGGTACGTGGTTTTGCTTCTGTTGCTCATTGTAGTTTTTGTGCGCCGCCTTTGGGTTTCGACTGTGGTTTCTCAACCAATCTCTGGAGTGTGTTATGCACAAAGCTTTTAAACAATGCTTTTACAGAGAAGATAAAACGAGATATTTACCCTCCAAAAATGAGGAAATTGCCTGTGATGTTTGTAAGAATTTAAAACAACCTGAATGCTATTTCACTGAGATTTCAATTTCTTATTGTGTGCCAGGGCATTGTTAACAGCTGAACTGCCTCGGGTAGCTTCTGCAAATCTCTTTCAGCTTGAAATTACACATGTGCCTAAATCATGAGGTGGAATCCATTCTCTTGATTTGAATATGAAACAAGTTGTCCTACCAATGCGTATAAAATTGCCATTCTCTGATGGGATCAATATAGCCAAATTGGAATCAAACTGCTGTGCCTTGATTTGCCTTGTGCTTCTCTAAGCAAATAAGCACAAGATCCCTGAGATTGAAGATTTATGAGATGTGCATTTGCTGTTTCACAAAAATAAAATGCTTTTGCTTGTCACGTCTGAGCCATACTACTTCTGATAAGACAGAGCAAATAGCCTCGAGTACATTTCCCCGTGTCAAAGTCCATTAGAATTGTGTTTAATCAATTAGCCTGAGTGAACTTGTATTTTGCTGGAAAAAAAGAGGCATTTTTGTTGCTTTTCTCTTTAAGTTATTAAAGCTGTAGTGTATTATCTTTTTTGATGTTGAAATATTATTATTTAAAGTCAGCATGAAAATAAAACTGACCAAATTGAATGAGTCATCTATGCCTATATGTTTTCACATAATCAAAATGTCATAACCTGTCATAAATCTGCTGATGTTTTAAAGCCATATCGTAGTTCAGTCATTCACATTCAGATCTGCTTCTATTCCTGCATGCAACACTTATTCCATTTAACAAAATAAAATAAAATAATCCTACTTTTTTCTGGTTAGATAAGTAATTTCCCTCAGAAGAATTTAACATTGTGACAATAAATTTGCTTGCAGCTTACATTTCATGTTGCAACTCCAGGTATTTGCATAAAACGGTGAACACTGTGATCCTGTGTGTGCATCCAGTGCTATGAGTTTGATGTAGGGCTATATGTGTGCGCATTATGAGTCGCATTACGAGGTTGTGTTTAGGATCCTATCTGAATATAGTGTAGTTTGAAAACTTGGTAACGCGTTAGATTAGGGAACACATATGCACTATTGTTTTGCCTCAATAAAATCCTAATTTCTGCTTATTGATAGTAAGACAATTACTGTATTCAACACTTTAGTACAGGGACCAATTTTCACTATAAAGGAGTTGCTTATTAGAAAATTGAACCTTAAAATAAAGTGTGACAAGCCGTTATTGTAGTAGTTATATTTAGGTATTGGGTATGATTATGGGAGCTAGAATATGGCCATGCAGAATAAGGCATTCATATGTGTTTTATAAGTACTCATAAACAACCAATACGGTAGTAACATGCATGCTAACAAGCAATGGTGAATAGCATTCCCTATAAATCTAAAGTGTTACAAAAAGTTTTGAAACTAGTTATAATTGAAATAAGGCACAAAAATTCAGCTTCAGTTCTCTGTGGACTTTAATTTCAGAGCATTCCTCTTTAGGAGTTTTTTCCTTCTCCCAACATTACTGTGACGTTGCATGTTAAAGAGGTTTTGAAGCCGCTCTGTTAAATTAATTAGTGGCACTAGCTAAACAATATTTGAGCGTGCTAATCCTCCAGGCAAGGCTTTGAATGTTCGATACATTTCCTTGCCTAAGACTAAGACAGATGTGCTACTTTGAAGTACGGTTGACAAGAGGTAAAAGGGGAGGGGACGGCGGTAGCTCCCTAATTACTTCTGTTTTCCCATTATGCCATTCAAGGCTTGAAGTCGCAGGTACATTTAGACGAGCAGTTCAAAGCCAAAGAAGCAACATGAAAAGACTGTGGATGCAGCGTTTCTTTTCTGATGGCCACAGCTGAATTAAAGCTGAGCGTGTCCTCCTCCTAGCAGCACGAACAGTGAGGTCGCTGCAATTTAGTTTGTTCTCTTCATGATCTTACTTTTCTTGATTTTTGTTAAAGAAAGAATTTGCATTCTTAGGCCCTTTAATCTCATCTCTCCGTCTGCACAAAGTCGCCCATCTTTCATTCTGTCATTAGACTAATGGTGTGCATCTCCTCTGCCAAGATTTTACATGTGCCTACCCCCTTTTTTATGGGACCCGCCAGTTTCTTACACACCCGGCTAGCAGATGGTTATTTGGACACGTTGCTCTGCAGTCTGCTGTTTTACTTTTTGGAAAAAGAGCTACAACAAAGCTTGATTTTATGTTATTCACATTTGCTTGACTAGTAGGGTATGCTACTATTGGCAGTAAACAGAACTGTGAAATGAATGAAGCAATATGAGGAGTGGGGCGCACAGACCTCTGGAGGGGCAGGGGCGAAATGGCATTACAATCGTGGACCGGGGGGTATATGGGTTTGGTCCCTCTCGGCTACTGGTGATATGGCAAAAATATCAACATTTTATCATGATTCTTTGTCATTCATTCATGTTGGTTTTTCTATTTTGCAAGTTGTCTGAGCATTACAGCCAATCAAATTTCCCTATTATTAAGACAAAGCCTTTCAAGGTAACACAATATAAAACAGTATGGCGGATATTTAGGCCAAAGTGGGTGAAGATACAAATCGTTGTCATTATTTTATCTTTGTTATTAAAAAATAAGAGCAAAGATACACATTACAAATACACATAATATACCAATAACATAAACTGTGTTTTATTTTCAGGTATGCTACAATATGTGTATTTAGCAGAGCATTCAAGAAACCGAATGAACACATATAAAAATAAAACACTATATAGATTGATTCCTAAGTTTTTCAGTCAAGAGTAGAGAGTGGTGTTTCTCTTTGTGTTTGGTGTTTTATAAACATTAAAGGAATAATTCACCCAAAAATTCAAATAGGCTAGTGTTTTATGTTTATACCTTCATTTACTCACTCAAAAGTTGTTTTAAACCTGAGTTTCCTTCTTCTTCAGGATTCAATTCAATTCAAGATTATTTGTATAGCGCTTTTTACGATACAATCCTTGCAAGGCAACTTCACTGGAAATTACGTTTCTAAAATAGATTTATATTGTAGAAACTCAATATAATTAATTTATGGCAAAATGTGGTTAATTCAGTATAATCGCTGATGGTTGGCTTCCTCTGAGGTCCTCCGAGGGGTTGTCATCATCTCTTCTCAGGTGTTCGGTCATCTCAGATCATTTAAGGGTTGGATCCAGACTGAAGCTTGTGTAATTATGGGATGTTGATCCCGTGGCAGAAACAGAGAAACAAATAAAGACAATTAGCGTAGCAGTTGTTCCATCCAGGCAAAAATGATCTGTTCAACCCAAGCTAAAGCATAATAATATGCGTTTGATCAGATATACCGGCAGTACAAGATTGTGAGATGCATTATATGAATGCTTGGCTAAAGAGATGTGTCTTTAATCTAGATTTAAATAGAGAGAGTGTGTCTGAACCCTGAACGTTATCAGGAAGGCTATTCCAGAGTTTGGGAGCCAAATATGAAAAAGTTCTACCTCCTTTAGTGGACTTTGCTATCCGAGGTACTACCAAGAGTCCAGAGTTTTGCGACCTTAGGGAGCGGGTTGGATTGTAGCGTGATAGAAGATTAGTTAGGTACGCAGGAGCTAAACCATTTAGGGCCTTATAGGCAAGTAATAATATTTTGTAACTGATACGGAATCTTCTTCTAAACATAAACGCTATTTTGAAGAAGGTGGAAAACCAAACAGTTGCTGGTCCACAGCGACTTCCATAGTTTTTTTGTTTTTACGTACTGTTAAGTCAATGTGGACCAGCAAATATTTGGTTACCCAGATTCTTCAAAATATCTTCTTTTGTGTTCAGCACAATAAATAAATTAATACAGGTTTGGGACAACATGAGAGTGAATAAATAATGAATAATTCAATTTTATGTTGAACTATACTTTTAATTACGAACCGCAGCATGTTTAGTACTGTCCCTTTAAGACCTGCACGCATTTAATATACAGGCACACATCCGTTTCCTCTCAGCTGTTTACTTTCATTTTAGACATAACCAACTATACATCTATACATAAACCTTGTGTGTTTTGATAGCATTAGCACAAAATATAACAGTTAATCAGGCGCTGTTTGATGGGCTTTTTAGTGCGCGTGCTTTGGGTGTATGTGCTCAGAAAAAGCGCTCGTCAGAACAGCACATGAATGAAACGTTTAATCAATAATACTTTAAAGCAGATGCAGATCATCTACTTTTGTGATTGTGAATAAGTGCTGTGTCCCGTGAGAGTAACTCTACAGCAGAGTAAACACTGATGTTAATGTATGTCGCATTGTTCAGTATATTGAGGCGGACGCGCCAGAACTGTAACTGGTAGAATGTGCGATGTAGCACAATACAACGATATTCTTCAAAAGCAGATTGTGGAGACATTTTTATCGTCCGCGATCAAAAATCTTCATATCGCACACCCTTACCCTCGGCAGAAATCGCAGACTGGGGGCACCGAACCACAAGGGCACTTTAGCATCGGACCTCAAACCGCCCTCCCCCCGTGCACGTCACTGATTATGAGCATGAGTGCAGTTGTACTGAATATCGCAGATGTTGTTTTTATACAACAACCACATAAATAAATAACAGGTTCAAATCAAGTAAACCGGTTACTTCATCATTTTGTTGTTTTCAACTAACAAATCCACACCGGCATTTCCTCTGTGTTTCAGAAAAGATCTCCATCCACACTACTCGACAGAAAAATACATGCATGCTGTATAATGCTACATAATATATTACTTTTACTAAAAACTCATTTTAAAACACCAATAAGAGTTTGTAATAACTTCCAACTACGATTGAATGGGGGTTTGGTGATATGATGTTGCTGAAATATGTTATTTGTAGCCTTTTGCACTCTTTATTGTTATGAAAATAGCATGCGTAATGTGCATAAAAACATACTTGTAGACATGCGTGCTATGACAGTGTGCAATAGTAATGTTCAGGTAGTGTGTACAGACAAAGAACATGTGCAGAATACAGTACACACAGTGAGACATACTTAGAACACGTTATGCATGTACGCGGAGTATGCGAAAAAAAGAGCAGATCATACTGTCTGGAATGCCAGTGGTAGCAGATAATACGTGTATCAGATCAGTGCATGGCATATTGTATGTGCAGGGTGTAAATGAACATTGAAATTCATGATTCTGAATAAAGAAAGTATAAAGTAAAGCATGTGAAGATATGCTGAACTAGCATTCACATCCAGAATCCAGTGTTGCACTTGTAAAATCAGGTTCTGCGAACAGAACATGGAAGTCATGAGTCAGAACAGTGATCGCGGAAGAGAAATCATACTGCTGGAATCCGCTAATACTTATCAGATCGTGTAAATCAGGAAATGAACAGAAATTATGATTCTGTCTAAAGAAATATAAAGTAAACATGTGAAGATATCAATAGTTCTCCAAATGTGTGCAAATTTGGACTAAAAAAGCTATAATGTACACTGTTCATCCAGACGACCCGATTTAGCCGAATGTAGACAGCCACGGCTTCGTTTTCAAAAGTCTCCGTTTTAATCCGTCTACAATGAAATACAAAGAATTTTCAAACTAAAACAGGTCTTCTGCGTTTCCAAAAGTCTCTGTTTTAGAGCTTCGAAAACTCTAGAGTAGTGTGGATGCCAGGCATAACCGTAACAAAGTTATGGGCTTTTAATACAAAAATACACTAGTGTAATTGTAACCTGAAAGTAGGGCTGCACGATAAATCGCATGCTACGCAAGCTACGCAATATCGTGTTCATAATCGAAGGCGATTCTTCTGCGATTATGAACACGATATTTTGCAGCTTTTCAGTGATCTACGGCTCAGTGTCTTAAATACCTTCCCATCTGAAAGCATGTGATGGAGATTTACTACTAATCACAGAACCGGCTTTACTGACGAGTTGCGTGTGACAATCGCATGCGATTTATCATGCAGCCCTACCTGAAAGCCGGTCTGGATCGGAGTATGTGAGTGGAGCGGAGTGACGGACATTTCCTCATCTCACTCAAAACACTCTGCAATCATTCAGTTCCAGCTTCACTTCAGGCTTTCCATTCTCTGCTCCAAACCATCCTGGAATGAGACAAATCTGCTTTTTTGAACCAGACACTCTAGTTAGTTACAGTATCTAGAAGCAGGAGCAAATCTAAGCAAGCCCAGCCTTGACCACTTTGTACGGTATAGCTTTGCTGTTTAGCTTTATCTGGACTTCAAACCTGCGACATTGGCAATGTCATGGTCTGCCGGTACCACTACAGGAGCACACATTATTTGTGGTGCAAAAAGGGTGGTTTTTGAGAATGTTTGACAAACTGTTAATCTCTCGTGAGTGGCAAGGTTTCTCTTGACTGTCAGTCAGCAGGACAGCACAGCTTGTACTACGATCAAACTCTCAGCTGCAAAGAGCATATGTAATGACAGACGAAAGATGAAAGACTCGACTTGTTCTGTCTCTTTCTTCCTAACTGTCTCTCGCTTTTATTTTAACATGAAATTGTGAAGTCATGTATGACTTTCTCTCACAGATGCCCTTGACATTCTATGGTATCTTGGCCCAGCACTGTTCTCATTAGCCAGAGCGTTGGTCCACCGGAGGTGTTTTGTCAGGTCATTCTCCCCCTCGCAATCTGAAGCCAAAAAAAGCAACTTATGCCTGGGTCTCCAGTCAGAATTGTGGTGTCCAGCATTGCTGGAGTCGGGCGAGATCTGTCAAATGAGAGGGAGGATGTCTTCAGGGCAAGTGGACAGTTGCTGTCCCACCATGGATCAACTGTTGAGGCAGTGGCGCAGAGAATAGACAGATACACGGCTTCACAAACATATACACATACAGTAGCTGCATACGGTTCATCTACTGGCTTCTTCTTTAACCCTTGGATCATCTTCGAAATATAATACGCTTTTACATTTCCTAAAAGCAAACATGAGTGTGCCTTGTCAGAGTACTCACCAGAGCATTGTGGGTGGATGTTAAGGCATTATAAAGCAGTGTATACAGTAGGGTTTTCTGGGTTGATGCTAGGGTGTTTCTGTGATGGTTGCTAGGTAGATGCTTACAGGCCCAAGACAAATGAGCTGACCATCTAGTGATTTTCTCTACATATTGCAACACTTGGGGTGGGGGGTGCCTTTTTGCAAAAAAACAGTAATACTGTATTTTAAGGACCAATTCTCTCTATTACTAGCATATTGTCTGTTTATTAGTACTTATTGAGCTTATATTAATGCCTTATTCTGCATAACCATATTCTAGATCCCTTAATCCTAACCCATACCTATACTTAAACACTACCTTACTAACTATTAATAAGGAGCAAATTAGGAGTTTATTAAAGGCAAAAGCCATAGTTAATAGTCAGAACTGGTTCTTAAAATAAAGTGTGACCAAAATGTATATTTTTGCAAAACTCCAAAAACTTACCTAAACATATACAGTAATTCACTGTGATTTCATAATGAAGTGAACACTTATGGCAGTAAATCGCTAATAACTTGTATTCCTTTTCACACAAATCATGATTATGTGGCAGACTATCTGTTAACAAAGATTTTTGCATGGTTCCTTGCTCTATACTATGTTAAAACAATTTCACCATAGTGCATGATTTGTAAACGAATACATTTAGACTTTTGCATCACATAACCAGCTTCAAATGAATGGCTTTTCTGAACTAGCACACCTCTACTATCTAAGACAAAGACTATAGAAATACAAAGATGGTTCACTCCTATACTTATGAATGAGATAAGCTGCAACACGCAATATGGCTGAATAGTCTTCTAAATGAAACTGAGCCAATCGCTGTTTGGTACCATCATTGTGTTCCCTCAGAAACCTGAGGCTTTAAAAAATAGCTTTTTAAATGCTATTTGAGCATAATAAACAACATGCATGGGGAAGTTAATTTTAGATTTTGTTGCTGACTTGAAATATGTAATTTATTTAGCGAATTCAGTGAGCAGTTTTTGAGATTTCAGGATTCCTCATTCATTTAAAAAGGACTTGGTCTTTTATGAGGCGTTGCAAATATGGCCGCCCAGTGAACAGACTTTGGCTAAAATGTGTTTTTATCTCACATTTGGTTTTGTTAACTCTATCAGTTAGGTTTAGGGTTGAGTTTAGTTGTAGGTGGCATGTTATTCTCAAATATAGTAGACCATTAATCTTGAGTGCCAGTCACCAGACATTTCATTTCCAAGCAGCAGCGATATATACAACTAGCAATATTTGACATATTCACAATCATCTGCACTATGTATTATATTATATACTATACTGTATACTAAATATCAGGTTTGAACATTAATTAAGTTTATGCAAAACACCATTAATAACATAGATACCACTAGATTGAAAATGTATCTCCAGAGAGACTCCATGAATGCCTACATACATTGTATATGAATTTCTAATTGACTGTTATTAGTGGTAATAAATTAAACTTTTCAGATCTACAGTACTACAAGTTAAGTAAACATAGCAATTGAGCATAACATTCAGAGTTATTACCCTTTTAGCAGTTGTCCGTTACAATCACATCACACTTCCTTACCTGTGTATAGAGGCTTCATTCAATCTTACATGTGCTGATCAAATCATGGCCATTAGGAGATGACAGGAAGGACCTTCATCTGTCCTCTTCTACATGGATATGCTTGAAGAGATTTGAAAGCAGGCTATGCAGACAAGTGCATTTCATATTCTGCTAAAAGAAACCAGGAAGGATCAAGGGCCCAGGGCGATTGGCAATTCATTTGTATGCTTTAAGAGGAATTATATCTTCAATGGAGAACGGTCAAGGGTACAAATAATGTGCTGAAAGAGGATGTAAAATAGGACATAGACAGAGAATAAAAATCAATAAATAAAACTCCCTGAAAGCTCTATATGACGACTGAAGGCACAATATGAAAATGCTTAATAAAATACTACTACGAATCTATCTACTAATTATTAAATGATTGCATTACTCTTCATACTTGGTATTGAGCTCAGAACTGCCACACTTAACTTGTCCTGAATCGTTTGTGACATTGACATGGATCACATCTCACACCAGGGGTTTTCAAAATTCTTATTCCAAGGACCCCCAAATATTATGATCCCATTTCAAAGGACCCCCTTCTCAGGTATAAAGGCAGTTGTAATTTTAATTATAAAGACTAATTTAAATATATCTAAAAACAGTATGATTTTATAATGACATGTTAAACATATAATGATATGTTGATTGAGATATTAAATTATCCAGAAGCCAATAATTTATTTCTGAAAACATTCTTAATTGCCATTATGCTTCAGCCAAAAAAAAAAAAAAATACAGAAGTATAATTTGGGCATTATATACCTTGTATTAAATGTTTTCCTACCCACTGTTCATTTTAGATGCACAGTACTTAGATAAAATATTTTCAACTCAATATTTGTCTAATTGGTAACTTTATTCAACTTTATTTTAATAGTCCACTTTAAATATTCTACTAACTATAAATAACTTTGCAAATAACATGTCAACTAAAATGCTTAGACTGTTGGGTAGTAGAATGTGTTGACTTGAAAAGTCACTTATAGCCAGTAAAATGTCTGTGGTGCAGCATCAAAATAAAGTGTGAGCAGATATTAAGTCGACTAATACTCTAATGACGACTAGTTGACATGAAGTTGACAATATTTACAGTATGCATAGTAGCAAGTCTAAAGTGGACTAAAAAAGTAAGTGTTACTGTATTGTTTTCTCACAGAAAATATTTTTTAAATTCTGATTTCTGCTTTTTAAAATAATGTTTTACTGTTGAAAACCATGCTTGTCAATAGAATACAATTTTAAATACATGATTTATGGCTATAGTCTTATGTAAAGGAAAATGTTGTTTTATAATAATATCACACTACTGTTATTTATGTATTTATTAGTCTGAGTCTTTTTGACTCACAACCACCTACAACACCCTAGAAACCTGCTAAAACAGCTCACATGACTCAGATGCTGTGTATGGGCAGGGACCAGTCACATTTCCTAAGAAAATACTGTTAATATCTAATATCATTTTTTTCATTTTATTTTCCTCAGGTTTAAAGAAAAGTCAAAATTAAGCAATATGATGGCACCATGTGGCAGGAGATATATGCAGATGTATGCAGAGCAGTATGCTGGAAAGGTCCCATAGAGACAGTCATTGTTCACGGTCTTCAGGGGATGTGATCTGTCAGTGAATTTGTTGCGGGATTCCGTGGTGTTTCCGTGCAATGCAGGCAGGTTAGGATTCGAGGTCCCAAAGCGGCAGCAAAGCAGTCACATGGTATTATTGTTGTCAGTAAAGGGCACAGCGTGGTGCGCAGCAGTCAAGCCTTCCATAACTCCAAACCCTGTCCCTCCACCAATAGATGTTTGTATTGTTTGTGTTGCCGCTGTCCTTGGTCCTGAATGACTGCCCTTGCCAAAGCGTCATGATCTCACAGGCCTCGCCATTACATGAGAACAATGACATCATCCCGTGGAGTGAGGCGGTGGTGGGCAGTGTTATTAAATCCGGTATAATTAAGGCTTTATTTCTCGAAGAGCATTACAAAACTCATCACCGCTATCTGTTCCCAAATCGAGCTCTGGAGAGATCCTAAGAGATAGCTTTGGGTAGACAGGGGGCAACAAACACTTCACTCACTTGAAGGCAAATAAAACACAATGAATTTTTAATGCCAAAATCAAAGGAAACCTGAGGAGTGTAGTAGCTGTGTCTTATTTATCCTGGTAGCACTGGTGCTCGCAGGTGTTGTTTGATATAACAGCGGCTTTCAATTCTCTAGTTGTTTGAGGTGCTGCGTATTCCATCCATCCAGCCCAAGTAGTGCTTTGACCGTTTTCAAAACCAAGGGGACGCTTTGACAGTGTTACAACCGTAACGTCGGTCTGGCAGTGAGCTCTTATTAGACGGAGCGCTGCTCTTATCTATGTGTTGTTTTCGTGGGACCATGTTTCTAGAAGTTATTTTCTCCTAAATCACTTTGAGGCAGAAATCAACAGATGACAGATCTTGCCCTTGCTGTTATTGAAGATGATATCAGAATGATGATATGACAAGAATGCACAGCTGACCATAAAAATCACCAGTAAACAGAAGGGGGAAATAAGTATAAGAGTGAATATTCCCACAGCCTCATAAAATCTCATTTATGTTCTGAAAATGTTTATCTGCAGTGCAAAGCTGCAGATGGTTTATGGCGAACCTTATGACACGCTCCTGGTTTGCACAATCACACAAATGAAAATGACTTGTTATTATGGACTGTTTATCACTCATGCGTCACAGCTGTGGGAGAAAATAAAGGGCTTTGTGATTGTGACAAACCGGCAGTGGGGTTAGGGAAAACAGGATGCACCATTCTTTCAGAGACTCACAGAATAGTTCAGAAAGTGTGAACAAAAAGAGAGACCGGGGAGTGTTCAACCAATCCATCAGTTTAACCATTTCAAAATGAGCTGCAGGGGCAAAATCATTATCATACATGAGCACAATTGCTCCTGAGGTGACTGTACAAGTTGTAAAATCTATTAAAATGTAATGGATTTAAAGGACAAAACCAATTTCGAGGTAGAAAATTTTAAATCTGGTATGTAATTTTATTTCCAGTTGCATTAATGAATATTAAATGAGAGAAGTGAATCAGCAGATTCTCTTTTTATACACTCACTCAAGCTGCATTTTTACAGCGGTTGGATCCTCTCGCTCTCATTTCTGAGTAGCCCAGCCTGGCAATTTCCATTTTATTTGCTTTTGAATAAAATGTTTATTTCACGTACACCATTAAAATGAGGGGATGGCTGTTGGCACAGCATAAAGTATTAAGTCAATTTATGCGCCATATTTGAAAGGTCCATGTTTTGATGTTATAACACATCATGTTGTTGTTCAGTTGTAATAATTGCACTCTTTGTACTCGCTGCTAATTTACACAATTTAGGGAAAAATACATATTTCAAAACTGCTTTAATATTTGGGATACATGGTATAGAAAGACTTCTTCAAAACACATTTACTATTTTTAGTCTGCTTGAAAACATAAAATTGACGGTTTCACTTTATTTTGATGGTCCCTTTAACACATTCTGTTGACTATAAGTAATGTTGCACCAACTGTTGGGCGACAATCACAATAAAGAGTAGAAGATATTAAGGCAGACAGTCTAATGAGAGTTAGTTCACATGTAGGTGCAACGTTACTCATTGTCAATAGAATGCTCAAAAAGGACCATCAAAAAACAGTGTTACCAAATCAACTTGTATTCTTATACCTTTTTAAAATCTCAATTAGTCCTGAGATGTTTCCATGCTTCATAATATCAGTAATTATAGAACTGGTGATCTCTGTACTGTAGAGTCTGTCCTTTCTTTGATTTATTCTCAGCCTGTTCTGTATTTTTTTCTCCTACCACCCAACATGTTTGGTCTGTATTTCAGCTCTGTTGTGCTTCTGAAGGTCAGAGAGATGTATTCAACTACATTTAACACTCTGTGGGCTTCAGCCTTTATCAGGGAATAATGGAAAACTGTTAACATTGTGCATATTTTTTCTATAATCTACTCTGGTGCACCAGGACCCCTCTATTGTTCCTCTCTCAGGCTTTGTGGTACATGTATTAGGAGGCATAGGAAAGGCACAAAAGATGACAAAAGTCAGATTTGAATGGAGTGTGCACAGGCTTTTAGATGGGTCCCATCCCAAGTTTATTATGAAATATTCACATGGATGCATTTAGCAGATTATATTATGGAATATCATCACATTCCATTAGAATAGAATAGAATAGAATAGAATAGAATAGAATATGGAATATGATTTTGGCAAACTCTTAGTAGCCTCTGTTTAGAGAACACACATACGTCTCCAGACTCAGTCAAGATTAATGAAGATCCCCGGATTGAGAGCTGATCCTACCGATTCCAGGGCCGCTGAGAGCTTTTAAACCATTGCCCTGCAGGAAAGATGACATCATTAGGGAGGAAGTGAGCTTGGCCATATAAATCTACTAGCTTTCCAAGGATCTAATGTGCTGAAACGGACACGATTAGCACATTTTCTGTGTCTGCACCAACACCTGCCAGGATTGTACATATATAGGCCAGAAATAGCAAAATATGTGAATATTTAATATGATGTACGATAATTCATGTCCTATGCATATAATGCAGTCTTCCATCAGCTAGCTACAAATAGAACCTTTAATATAAATTGTATCATTCTAGCTTTTGATGTACCTTCAATCATTGCTAAAATAACTCTGATTTATGCAAAGAAATTGGCTATAATTAAATTTTTTATGCTAAAGATCCCCAACATGATGCTCTAATGCAGGGGTGTCAAACTCAGTTCCTGGAGAGCAACAGCCCTACAGAGTTTAGCTCCAACCCTAATTAAACACACGTCATCCAGCTAATCAGGTCCTTCAAGCTTATTTGGAAACTAGATGGTTTACGTTTTGGAGAAGGGTTGGAACTAAACTCTGCAGGGCTGTGGCCCACTAGGAACTGAGTTTGACACCCCTGCTCTAAAGTCTTGCTTTAAGACCCAGTGCCCCCTCTGTTCTCCATTACAGTGCAAGCAGCAAACCACAAAATATCTAAAAGTAACATGACATACAGCCAAGTATGGTGACCCATAGTCGGAATTAGTGCTCTGCATTTAACCCATCCAAAGTGCACACACACACATCGTGAACACACACCCAGAGCAGTGGGCAGCCATTTATGCTGCGCCCGAGGAGCAGTTGGGGGTTCGGTGCCTTGCCCAAGGGCACCTCAGTCATAGTATTGAGGGTGGAGAGAGCACTGTACATTCACTCCCCCCACCTCCTGCCAGCCCGAGACTCGAACTCGCAACCTTTAGATTACGAGTCCGACTCTCTAACCATTAGGCCACGACTTTAATTGGTTTAAGATACCAGCAAGCACAATACCACAAGTTAATGCAGCTGGCATGAGCTTGACTCAAAGTAAGGCTAGACAGAGCAGTGTCATCCAAGTGTAGGGGTATCATCATTTACCATTGATCTTTAACTGACATGTCAAATAGACTGTTCAAATTGATCAATATTTGCAAGCCAAAGACTGCTTTCATCAATAACATCCAGCAATTTGATATTCTAGGTTTTTATTGACATTTTCACAATTATAGAACCCCAACCCAAATGTGTTGTAATTTTGATACAATTTATATTGATTCCTCAATATCAGTTGACGGAATGGAGTGGAATAATACTGCTTACAACTCTGTTGTATTGTAGGCAGTTGTCTAGCTGAATCCAAGTAAAGAAAAACATGTAGTGTAAGTATCTTAGGTCTGTGTTTGAGAACATGTATGATGAAATCAGGGGAATATTTTATTCTAATTGGTGAGTTGTGGCTTTCAGAGGTCAAGTTTTTTCTTAGTCACAATTGTCAAAGCTGGCAACACTATATATCAGGTCACTGAAACGGGTGCTACTTCACTAAGTTTAGTTTGTGATCATGGCTGGCTGACTGTACGTAGTCCTTTTCTAACTGCTTGTTGGAGTTTGTGGTTTACTGAAATTATATCATTGCACTGACCCTTACCAAGTCATTGAGTTAAAGAATCATGATGTCTGTCCCTCTCATCCATGTTCCTTTTTAAATGGTTAATTCGAGCAGTTGTTCTCGCCACTTCACATATCAGCACGCAAAACTGTGGGTAGATTCTGTAGGAAATCTTTTTAGCTTGGCGTTATGTATCTGTGGCTGTGTGTGTGACAGGCAATGAAATATTAAGTCACTCTCAAGTCAATCTGCAAATGCAAGGCCTGACACATAGCTCCTATTTATAACTCTCTCCCTCTTTCTTTGTGTGGGCTCTCGCTGCTATCCCCCGAAGTTCCTCAGCTGCATTGTTTTCTTGTTAGGCTTGCATGTGGATCAGAAAGTTCACCCCAGGCGGATATGATGCCTAATCCCATCCAGCTGCAGACTGAAAAGACAATCTGGAGCGATTCCATGCTTGAACCTCCCGATGGTGTGCTTGGCTCAGATGTCCTCTTTTCGGAAAAGCAAAAGAAAGGGGGGAAAATGTGATCTGTCAGAAGTGAAGCACTGTTTAAAGACATCTGAAAAGGGACAATGGCCCCTAAGCCTGCCATTGTGCTTTTATGCTGGCTTGGGTGACCTGGGAACTTGGTTGTGCAAATTAAGCAGCACAAACTTGCACGGCAGCCAATCTTTCCCTTCTGTTTAAGTCAGCAGCTCTGAAACTCTGGCTGTCTCAGCGCTCGAGTGGCTGCCACTTCCATCACCTGTGTGTTCCCTTTTGTGGCCATGACCTGGGCTCTGCGTTAACCAGAGGGCCTCTTGGGTAATAGTCGGGCCTCTCACAGGCAGTGTTTTTTTCTTTCCTCATCCCTCACATCTCCAATGCTGTTCACGCTGGACTGCAGCTTCTTGAGAACACACCGCCTCCTCTATCTCTATTACTGTCTTTCGTTTGCTTGCATCCTCCCTGTGCAGCCCACTGGTATCACAGTCTCTAGGATCTGCTGGATGTGTGAGCCAAATAAGGATGCTGTTAATGAAGGCCAGTGTCAGTGATGAGAGGATTCTGAGCACCGCCGACTGCATCCTCACCCCACGATGACTTTAGTTGCAACCCAATTTACATACTATTAGTGCTATATAGCACTGAGATAGATTTGGAGGAGGGAGAGGAGATTGGATAGGGGAAATGTCTTTACCACTGTCCTTGGAGTGGTTTTCAACAAGTATGACATCCTCATCATTAGGGAATTGGTTTGAGTTGGGTCTCTGATTGTAAGGGTTAGTGGGTAAGGACTTTCCATCATCAGAAAAGTACATTGGTGTGTGTGTGGTTGAGGCATGCAAACTGGGAAGCAGCCCGCATCCCTTTCATGGTCTTTGGTACTTTTTTGGTACCTCAAATCACTGAGCTACTCCTAGAAGACACATCTGTGGCTGTCTGCAGGCGAGGCATAAGAAATGCCGCTATGTATTCATACTGCCAAGACCTGAAATAAAGGGATTCTGAGGCTCAGCCTGTAATGAAGAAGGGCCAGGAGTCCCTCTTTGCTCTAGCATTACAGCCTCAGTAAGGACTCCTGAAAGCCGAGATAGGGAAGTGGACTCTTTACTCTTAAAGACCGAAAGTAGGCTCGAGAGCGAGGTGGAGGGGAGCCGAATGCAATCTGTACATTATAGCTTCAAGGTTAAAGAGTCCTCTCCCCTCCCACCCGTGGCCTGTTTAGTTATTCTGGACAGTAACTCCAGAGCTGAGCTGAAAAGAGAGCGCCTTGGGAGACTTGCTTTAAATTCATGCCGTAATCAAGCAAACAATGCAGATCCCTTTCTTGCCAGGATTGGGTTTTTATCAGGCACTGCTTTTCATGAATTCCAACATATCGTTTGAGAACACCTCTATGGTGAAAGCTATATTACAAGAGCCGGTCAGTGGTTCACAGGTTAGCATCAGTGATGTGGAGGAGGATGCGCTGGATAGATATGTGGGTGATATGAGTGAGTTGACTCTAAGAATTCAGAGAGGCTGAGAGAAAAGAGAAAAGCACAGAAGGAGAGAGACTGAATGGTGCATCTGAGCTGCCATTTTTTCATCCCGCTTTACAAGAAACCCAGTTGAAACACACACCACCCACAGTTCTCATCTCTCCCCTTTGAAAATGGCCTCTCTTGGAAACTGCAGCTAAGTTACCCAGAGGAAGAAGCGATTTGCAAATGGCCTCCTTGACTACTTCCCCTGAGCTCTCTCCTCAACGAGGCTCGCTGCCCACTCCAGCTCCTGCTACGGGGGCGACTAGCATGATATGCTGAAGTTAGCTTCTAGAAACACTGCTCTGGTCTCTGCTTTTTGTGTACGTGACAGAAATTGCATTAATGTTCTCCTTACAACAAACCACCCTGAAATCTTGCAAGTGTGAACAGTTTCATTCAGTAATTTCAGCCAGCTTCTGATCATTAAGGAAACACTTTCTTACTGAAATGTAAATGTCACACAGCATTTTACACTTTTTTTGTAGCGAGAAAATAAATACAGCTGTTTATCACGGTTTTTGATTCTGCTAAATAAATTAGCACATTTTTTGTTATATAGCTACTTACAGTAAGCATAGCTAAACATAGCTAATACAGCCAACTTATAGCATAACCAGCTACTGTGACAAAAGGGTAGCTTAACGGTAGCTTGATTATAAAATATTATAAGATAAAAATGTGGAAAGCTAATGTTTACACTAAAAAGACAGTAACAAAATGTGCCGTGGCATTACAGTGGGTTTTGGACATGTTACCATGCTACTACCATGTTTTTGAAACTGTACAGTGATAATACCATGCTTCTTGGAGAATTAGGGTACTTTTAGTACCCCCCAAGTACTTTGGATTGCCATTTAAATACCATGGGATATGAAAATATGCATTCAGAATCATGGTATTACCATCTAACACCATGGTATTACTTTTGTCAAGTTTTACACTGATAACTATCATCATTCTCTGGGAAAGATTAATTGGTTTCAATGTCAGTGGACTATCACTGGCTTCATTACCTGATACACTATCAAGTAGATATGAGTTAGTTTATAGCATGTTGGGATCTGTAGTCAAGTCCACTGACGAGTCCAAGACAAGTCCAAGTCCAGAACTAAATCGAGCACCGATTCATGCCAGTCATATTAGGATCGAGTCCAAGTCAAGACCGAGTCCAAAGAGTTCGAGTCCAAGTCAAGTCAAGTCCAAATGAGACCTTCAAAACAGAGAAAGAAATAAATTTATCTTCATCAAAACCACATACTTAATTATTGAATAATTTATGTGATACGGAGACGACCATATCTTCTATTTAATATAATAATTTTGCATTATTGTTGTAATGATCTAAAAAGCATGTGCAGCAACATTGTAGGACAAATTAGGCTATTTTATTTATCCTCCTGAGACCCAGCTATGGAGTTTTTGCCTCTGTAGTGGAACATTATATTTTAGTGAACTTCTCTAAGACCTCACATGTCACAGTGTATAAGCCTGGATGTCCTGTACAGAGCACATTCAGGGTTATAGAGATACTAAATGTGTTTTTAAACCCTCTCCTACGTCTTTAAAGATGGTATATTTAATTTAGTGAAAAATTGTACATCCTTATGGAAATATGATTATATTCTGTAATATATTTAAAATCTGAATCATTTTCAGATTGTTTGTCATAACATTTACGTTTACATATATGCATTTAGCAGACGCTTTATCCAAAGCGACTTACAGTGTATTCAGGTTATACATTTTTTGTCAGTACATGTGTTCCCTGGGAATCAAACCGCAATGCTCTACCACTGAGCCAACGGAACACTTTCCCTAGGTCATAAAGCAACATCTCAGGGAAATGTTATGAGTTTTCAAATTAAAATATGACTTCTAGTTATGAAAACAGGACATAATTTCATACATGTTCAATGTAGAGGACACCAGAACAAAAGCATGTTTATTATGCATTTTGGGAGACAACGTGTTTTTTTAGGGAGGGGGGGCGGGGTCTCGGGAGGATATTTTAGGTCTAGCAATTTCACTAATATTTGACCAATTCTCGATTTTGTAAGATTTTATCTAGTCAACTTGAAAATGTAACTACAACATGATTCAAGCAACTTTTTCTTTATTACCCTCTAGTTAAAGAAAGGTATATTCTAAGTGCACCACACATGACGTTGTCTTCATGATGTAATGTTAAACAAATCACTAAATATCTTTGCAGAAAAGATGAACTACAACTACATCTTGTACACACTTTTATTATGCATATAGGCTATATGTTCTGAAATAATACAAGACAAATGCTCAAAAAAATCTCAAGTAATTCCAATTCAAAAATGACTGAAGGTATAACACTAGAGTGCTATTATTAACTATAAAGGCTTGTAAAAAAATGAACAGTAGTTTTCAGCCTGTCACCCTGATGTAAACATGAAATATCAGACATACAGTAGTAGGTCATCACATGTTTTGTATTCGATTACGCTGCTGTTCCGTTGTTATTTCTATGTAGACATGGACGCGTTTGACTGTTGCGCTCGCGTCTTTTGCAGCGTCTCGTGCATGAAATGGCTTTCTAAAAACGCGGCACTTTAGTTATTAAAAGATGTTTAACTCACATCTTCTTGCATTTTGTCCTATTCCACTGCCCGCGTCAACACAAAACACACTCTGTGTGAATGGCACCTAGAAAGCATCACACTTCGTGAGCGGGTCAATCATGTGCACCACATGCGGTATTGGATCGTTCTTTTCTCTTTACTGTTATTACAAAGTGTCTAATTCTAGCGTTTGGTATTCTTTCTATTCAAAATCGCGATTCCTCGATTTATAAAAAATCTAATTGTGGCAAAACGTTAAATTCGAATTAATGAAACAATCTGATAAATCGCCCCAGCCATTGCCACAGTGTTGCTTATGTTTTACTTTAAATTACATTTTGTGTAATTAATTTTATTATATATCAGGTGTATGCCGTGCTCCAGGCTTTATTCATTTTGCTCTTATTCGTTCTTTTTCTTATTCATTGGTTCCACGGCGTTTGAATGATTTTCTGTTTGTTTGTTTTTACATTTAAACATTTTGCAAGTTTGTTATTTTATATTAGCTTATAAGCATGGTAATGTGTATTTGTATTCGTTTTGTTAATTAAAGTCCCATGTTTATTGCAGGAAAATGTGTCGTTGTAAGTTATAGATAATATTGACCGGAAATGAAAATGTGAGGCAAAATGCGCACGGGCATTAATAAGGTATTTAAAAGCGAAGGAAAAACGTGAGAGGGAAAACTCCAATGAACTTTGTAAAACCAAACTGTATTATGCAACTTGCCGACAGCGTGTCTGAGGCCAAATAAAAAGTATTTATGCCTCCACGCAGCGCGCACACTCAGAGCCAGGCACACACTCATATGACGCAGCTGTGCATTTAACAGGCGGCCAATGGATGCCCATTCTAGATGGAGTTAAACCAATGGTAATTACATTACACCAATTTGCGGAACAAGCGAGACAGATTAATGGTTTTGTTTTGAAAGAGAAAAAAAAGCATATATTGCTGGACTCGGTTCGAGACCAACTAGAACATTTGGCGGTCCGATGACCAGTCCGAGACAAGTCCGAGTCCAAATACCAACGAGTCCAAGACAAGTCCGAGACGATAGAAAAACGTCTCGAGTCGGACTCGAGTACTACAGCCCTAGCATGTTCTCCCCAGTTGAGATTAGCTGTGTTTATTGCACACCCTATAAAATGTGCTGTGTTTTGTCAAATTCTACAGTAAATACACAGCACCCCCTCATGCCATTTGATATTACAATGGCATCTCTGTGCTGCATGCTTCCGTTGCTCTCTACCCAGCTATAGGAACATGCTCAGCACTGCACTGCTGATTGGGGATTAGGCAGTTGTGAGACTTTGTCAACAGCTTTCTGAAAATCCAATTACAGAATATCATAAGCTGTACATGCATCAACCCCAGTCATAAACCCCCAAGAGGAAAAAGAAGTATAAGGAGATTGTTGCAACCATTGCCCTTGTAATACATTTTCTCTGTGGATAATGCATGATGTGTTGGATATTCTACAGTGGATTGCAGCAAATGCTAAAGTGAATTAAAGCAAGTTCACATTCCTTATGTGTTGAAATTGGTGGTCATTACTTCCTATGCATAGACTGTTTTGCTTTTATACAGCAATACAGTGGCAACATACAATCGAACACGTATTGAATAATTTAGCTTGGGCTCTGAATTATGGATTTTGTTTTGCTTATATTGCTGAAATAAGAAAAAAATGCAAGCTGCCAATAATAATAATGCAGATTTTGCTTGATTTTGTGTTAAAATCTGCAATCAGAAAATCTTACGCACACATATGTGTAAGATTACCATTACTATGTATGATGGTAAATATTATATTGTTCATTGCCATGCTAACATTTTAAAAAGCACAATAGTTTTGGGAATTTACAACAGAGATATGACTACAGTATCTAAACGTTATGTACATAAGAGCATTATGCTCTGTTTTCTGCACACAAGCATTGCTTATGTTTATGACAATTTCTTGTGATATGTTGCCCATTAACATTTCCATAGGTGCCAGTGTGAGATGCTCTACAAAGAGCAGGACACATAACCATGATATTGATTCACTGATTAGTCAAGGGGGGGGGGGGGGCTGTGCAGTGAGTCATGACCCTTGGACAGGAGATCAAGACATGATGACTCTATTCTAAACCTTAGTGTGCTATTGTGACGAGTGGGGCGGGGCCGAGAGCCGTGGGAACGGAGCGAGGCCGGTGGAGTAAATGGTAATGAACGACACCTGCGCCACTCACCGGTCTCGAGTCCCACGGAGGAGCTTCGGAAGGGTTAATTGAGGAGTGACGACAGTGGAAGACGAGAGAGAATCAGGCCTGGAATTTTAGTTTGTGTTTTGTGTGCAGCAGTCGTCCGTGAGGGGCTGCCGCTTTTCATTTGTGTTTGTTTATTTTATTATTAAAGTTGTGAAATGTTCGCCGGTTCCCGCCTCCTTCTTCCCGATCTAAGAACTGTGTTACAGCTATGTACTAGACAGCATTGTTAAGCAACTAAGCACACTCCTGGCACAGAAGGGTGTTTAAGTGTAAATTATATATATATATATATATATATATATTATTATATATATTATATATTTTTTTTTTTTTTTAAGACGTATTCTTTTTGTATAAATCAAGTTCAGTGAGACCATTTTATGTATTGCAATATGTGTGAACACTAAATTTGGATTTAGCTGTAAGTGTATACTATATAGTGTCCTGTGTGTGAGTGTCCATTCAAAATAAGTCAAGTATTGGGCTTTCCTTCGGGATGCTGCATTTGTTCAATATGCATTGCAAAGACAATGCAATGCAAATGTATCTGTTGTGTTGAGCCAGTTTGTAACATAAACAGCAAAAGCACCAAAAGATACATTGTGGAATATGAACATTAGTTTTGCGGCCAGTGCAATAAATGCAGTGGAAATATAAGTGTGTGCATGCAAGAGGATGCAGAATCTGAAAGCATGTGCCTTTCAAAGACACAGCCTGACTGCACGCTTCATTAGAAGGGCAGGGATTCTTGTCTTCAGCTGGCATTTTGAATAAACAGTTTGAAGGACTTCACATGTCTCCTCACAAGAGCAGATACAATTACTTGCTCAAACCCCCAGAGGACTATCTTCCTGTGAGAGTGTTGTGTTGGGGGGGGGGGGGTTTGAAGGGGTGGGTGGAATAGCAGAAGCGGTAGAATGAGAAGAGAAGAGAAGAGAAGAGAAGAGGAAGAGAAGTAGAAAAAAGAGAAGAGGAAAGAGGAAGAGAATTGAGAAGAGAAGAGAAGAGAAGAGAAGAGAAGAGAAGAGAAGAGAAGAGAAGAGAGAGAGGAATAAGGACAGGAGAGGACAGTGAATACCGAAAGCTGGATGATCGACTCTGACATTTGCAGCAATGTGCTTTAGGTCTCTGGGCCATGTACAATCATAGTGGCGAAAGATGGCTTCAAGTGCATGACACTGCGATTACATTATTCCAGTCCCAAACACAGCCGCTGGGATGGAGCCTTTTCTAATGGTCCTCATCATTTCAACACCAGTGGCCTCACGGTCATTTGGAAGCAGTCAGGCATGTGGGAATGCATTGTTCCTGCTGCAGTGCAGAGAGCACCCTGATCAGCAGAATGAAGGCGCGGCGTGTTTTGACGAGTGCGCGGTAATGAGAGCGCTAGCTGCTCGGGGGTGAGAAGTCAAAGATGGAGGGGCTGAGGAAGGATCCTTCAGCCATTCAGAGGAGCCGT